>JAWPHD010016037.1:0-51967 GCA_037043455.1 Cyrtodaria siliqua
ATGAATTGTACTGAACAATGCCACAACGTTTAAAGCAAGTACCCAATGAATTGGCAGAGTTTAGTTTCTATGTATCACAATACTGTCAAAATGCCACATAACGTACAGTTATTAAAGTAGCTGCCTAGTTTACGTTGTTGTTGTATGTTAATTCGGTCTTTTTCGTACCAGAGAAATCGGCAATGCCTAGTAGATTTCAGTAATCCCGGGATTTCAACGGTTATGGTAATCGACAAGTTAAATTATATTGCACACCGAGCTGTACGGAACAGATAGAACGAGGATGCGTCCTTCATATGCGCATGCATTACACTAGACTAACTGTATGATGATATTAACGCCATGGATTTATTGCATTACCACACCAAAAGTTATTTTTTGAAACTCTTGTATTTCAATACAAAATTTTCATAAAATAACTATGCTCACTACTATGCGAATGCGTTTCGAACGCTTGCAAACTCAGGTTACGGAGATACCTTTATTTACACTATAAGACTTCACAAACACACAGGGGTTGACAATAGCGCTATGCCGTCCCAGATGGTTTGAATATCAAAACTGTGTATATTGTTGCATTTCAAACCAGTGGTGGGAATCTCATAAAACGTTACAGAAGGTTTAATGTTTTCTTAAAGATGGGGTTCAAACAACTCTAAAACCAATATCAGTAACGTTAGTGTCTTTCATGGGGTCACCGATTTAAATAATATTCGCCTCCTGTCTATAACTGTAGGATTTAATCATACTTTATAAAACAAAAGAAAACATCTCAATATTCTTCAGGCCAATGTCACTATGAGGGGTCAAGTGTCAAAAGTGTATTCCCTGCTTATAAAAGACTAACCATGTTTCTTACACGTGGGATATACTCCGGTACACGGCATCGCCCGGTTTAGGCCGCCATCTGACGGACGAGATCAGGGGACGTGGTTTGCTAAGGACAACCCAGTAGGTCAAACCCGTGAACACCGGATACAAAATGGAACAGGCTATCCACTGAAGGGTAACTGTACATTATGATAAACAGGATACATAGTCGCAGCTTTTCAGATCAAGTAGTTCAGGCTTGGCACTAAATTGTTATTTAACCGCAATCTCGCGATCCTCTGTTACAGGTATAGAAATTAATTGCATGTTATAGTCGTAACAACAGATAAGGTCATACGGCAACTAGCCAGCTTCCACTGTGGAGGAAGACTCCAGGTGCATCCGGGCAAATTTTTGCACGGGTAGAACCACCGTCGTTCCGCCGGCCAGCTGCGAAGCTCGTTTTCAGGAACTACGACCTAAATCTTAAATGCACGCATGCATATTTGTTGTCTATTATGTTTTGAAGTTGAGCCTTCAACATGTACCTGAAAGTTTACGATACCGTGTGTAATGGGAAATTACTGGACCAGGAAATGTATGGACGGAAGCTATCATACGCATGCGTGTACATGTTAAGGCGTTGTTTAATCAGGCAACCTATAGGGTGCGTCTAAAATTTAATTAGTCATGTTATGTGTTATAATTGTTGATATTGTATACGTATAAGGCATGAACTCGGCCCGGGTGAAGGGTCCGCTTCCTCCACCCACCGCATTCTGGACAGCAGGGAATGAACTCAGGGCAAGATAAATGTTCAAAACATTTGCTGGTAAATAACTGGACGCAGGCGAACCAGCCACAGACCATCAGTAACTGTCCGGGAAAAATGGTCCATTCCATTTTTTCTGGGCAATATCTCGATATAGGTAATTATTGATAATACTATTGATTTAGCTTTACATTCTATGATTATAATAAAAGGGAAAATAGTAACTAGTATCAACGTTTGTCATAACAATTTATCTGAAAATAAACTGATCACGCCGGGAAATAACCGGACCATGTTTTGTTTTATTATTCAGTGTTAATTTTTCTCACTTTTGGTGCATTATAAATCTTCCTCAGCATTGAGATACGATAGTTATAACTTATTCACGAATATATAATAGCACAAAATATTTTGAAGGAATAGTGTGTCGGGAAATAACTGGACATTGCCGGGGCATAAATGACCATATTTAGTATTTTCTTATAATTTATTATTATTTCTCACGTCTGATGTTACCTTCGCCTATTTTCACCACTGAGATACAATTGTTATAACCATTTCGCCGATATATATTGACGGAACAATGTGTCGAAAAATAATTGGATCTCGCCGGGAAATAACTGGACCATATCTTGATTTTCTTATAATTTGTTATTATTTTTCACTTATAATGCATTCTACACCTTTCTCAGCAAATAGATATTGTAGTGACATATAACTATAATTCACGAAAATAGTATATAATAAAACGAAACCTATTGAAGGAACAATATGTCGGAGAATAAATGGACATCACCAGGAAATAACAGGACCATGTATAGTTTTTCTTAAAATATGTTATTATTTTGTACTTCCGATGCATTCTACATCTTTCTCAGCACTGAGATAAGATAGTGATAACTATTTCACGAATATAGTATATAATAGCACGAAATATATTGCCGCAACTGTGTATCGGGAAATAACTGGACATCACCGGGAAATAAGTTGACCATAGTTAGCTTTTCTTACGTTTTTCCACTTCTGATGCATTCTACATCCTTTTCAGCACTAAGATACAATAGTTATAACTATTTCACGAATATATTATAACACGACACATGTTGACGTATATGCGACAAATAACTGGACTATATTCTGTATTTTTATGACATGTTAATATAACTATGATGATTTCTCGCTCATCTTTCATGCCAACTTCACAAATGAGAATATAATATTGGAGGAAACAAAGCTCTGGGGAAAAAATTGGACAAACACGGGAAACTACCTGTCAATATTTTGTATTTTAATAATATGGTATGTCATCATATCTCATTTCTGATACTTTCCTGCTGACATCTCATATCAACCTCACTACTGTCATAGTAGTGTAACCAACAACAGTCTATTATAGCATAGCAGTGTCAAAAGTAGAGGGGAAAACGTGCTGGGAAATAAACGGACATATCGGGAAATAACTGGACCATATATTATATTTGAACAATATGTCATCATATCTCATCTATAATGTTTTCTCGGCCATATTTCATAATAATCCCACTACTTAGATAATAGTACAACCAACAACTCCCTATTATATCATAACAGGTCTAACTAGAAAAACTAGAGGGAACGACGGCCTGTGAAATAACTAGACACAAATAACTAGACACAGCTTTTTATAAACTGTAGCACTGTATACATGTTTCTTTCCCCATCTATTAATTTATTCCAACATTTTCGTATCCCCTCGGGGTTCCAGTGCTTTTTGAAAGGTATTTTGTAGATGTATGTACTTTCTCACCCTTAAATATATGTATTATATACAGTATCCCCAAGATCCGGCACCTTTCATTGTCACTGTCTCAATATAGCTGTGTGTGGTTGAACGCTTAAAGGTCGCCACTCATATGAGCTACAGTTGTATGTATGTATGCGTCTATTTGTTAATTGTGCCTCCAGACGAGTGTGTTATGATGTAGCGATACAGTTCATCAACGTGTGTTGCAGCTACACGTTTTAAGGAGTGACTTCATACGCTTGATTTCTGTGTATCTCGTCATAGCTAGGCGCCCTGCCGTAGTTCGTCCGAAGGTTGTCTGTCCTTGGTAGTTCACAAATATTTCTCCCTATATATAATTCTGCCTTGTGAACGTGAATCTCTTACGAGATCCCAATTTAGAAAGTTGCCGTAGAGAGTTCAAATTCTCTCCCTTTATTATATTTACTGAATTCACAGTATCCCCAAGATCCGGCACCTTTCATTGTCACTGTCACTGTCTCAATATAGCTGTGTGTGGTTGAACGCTTAAATGTGGCCCACTCATATGAGCTATAATTGTTATGGCCCTTGATTTATCAGATGAAATATCAATGAAAGCTCGGACGAGTTCGAAAACCATATATATCGGACTGGTAACAACGGAGTTATGGCCCTTCATTTAGTTCAAAATGCTATATTTTGCCTCGTTCAGACGATAGGGGCTTCATTGTTCATCCGATCTTTATCAAACTTTATCAGATTGTTATTATCAATGAAAGCTCGGAAAAGTTTGAAAACCATTCATATCAAATCAGTATCAGCGGAGTTATTGCCCTTGATTTAGTTCAAAATGCTATACTTTGCCTCGTTAAGACGATAGGGCCTTAATTTTTCATCCGATATTTACCAATCTTTATCAGATTGTTAATGTCAATGAAAGCTCGGTCAAGTTTGAAAACCAGCCAGATCGGACCAGTAACGGTGGAGTTATGGCCCTTGATTTGTTGTAAAAATGCTATAATTTACCTCGCCATATGATAGGGCCTTCCTTTTTTCTTTTTTTATATTATTTTTAGAGCTTATGGGATGGTGTGTTGTCCGTCGTCCGGCGTCCGTCGTCTGTCATCCGTCTTCTGTCTGTCCGTCCGTAAACTTTTACCTCGTTAAGACGATAGGGCCTTCATCTTTCATCCGATCATTACCAAACTTTAACAGGTTGTTAGTATTAATGAAAGCTCGGACAAGTTCGAAAACCAGCCAGGTCGGAACAGTACCAGCGGAGTTATGGCCCTTGATTTAGTTAAAAATGCTATATTGCTATATTTTGCCTCGTTAAGACATTAGGGCCTTTATTTTTCATCCTATCTTTACCAAACTTTAGCAGATTATTAATATTAATAAAAGCTTGAACAAGTTCGAAAACAAGCCATATCGGACCAGTAACAGCAGAGTTATGGCCCTTGATTTTGTTAAAAATCCTATATTTTGCCTCGTTAAGACGATAGGGGCTTCACTGTTCATCCGATCTTTACCAAACTTTATCAGATTGCTAATGTCTTTGAAAGCTCGAACAAGTTCGAAAACTAGCCTATAGGACCAGTAACAGCGGAGTAATGGTCCTTGACTTAGTTAAAACCGCTATATTTTGACTCGTTAAGATGATAGGGGCATCATTGTTCATCCGATCTTGACCAAACTTTATCAGATTGTTACTATCAGTAAAAGCTCGGATAAGTTTGAAAACCATTTATATCTGACCAGAAACAGCGGAGTTATGGCCCTTGATTTAGTTCAGAATGCTATATTTTGCCTTGTTAAGACGATAGGGCCTTCATTGTTCATCCTATCTTTCCAAACTTTACCACATTGTTATTATCAATGAAAGCTCAAAAAAGTTTGAAAACTAGCCATATCGGACTAGTAACAGCTGAGTTATGGCCCTTGATTTAGTTAAAAAGGCTATATTTTGCCTCGTTAAGACGATAGGGGCTTCATTGTTCATCCGATCTTTACCAAACTTTATCAGATTGTTAAAATCAATGAAAGCTCGGACAAGTTCGAAAACCATTTATATCAGACCAGTATCAGCGGAGTTAATGCCCTTGATTTCGTTCAAAATGCTATATTTTGCCTCGTTAAGACGATAGGGCCTTCATTGTTTATCCGATCTTTACCAAACTTTATCAGATTGTTAATGTCAATGAAGGTCCGGTCCAGTTTGAAAACTAGCCAGATCGGACCAGTAACAGTGGAGTTATGGCCCTTGAATTTTTTAGAAATGCTATTATTTACCTCGTCATATTTTTATATTATTTGAGCTCTACTGGCCAAGGGCTAGCAGAGCCTATGGGATGGTGTGTTGTCCGGCGTCCGGCGTCCGTCGTCAGTCGTTCGTCGTCTGTCTGTCCGTCACTAAACTTTTACATCGTTAAGACGATAGGGCCTTCATTTTTCATCCGATCTTTACCAAACTTTAACAGGTTGTTAATATCAATGAAAGCTCGGACAAGTTCGAAAACCAGCCAGGTATGTAACAGTGGAATTATGGCCTATGATTTAGTTAAAAATGCTATATTGTTATATTTTGCCTCGTTAAGACAATAGGGCCTTCATTTTTCATGTTATCTTTACCAAGCTTTACCAGATTATTAATAGTAATGAAAGCTTGAACAAGTTCGAAAATCAGCCATATTGGACCAGTAACAGCAGAGTCATGGCCCTTGATTTTGTTAAAAATCCTATATTTCGTTTCGTTAAGACGATAGGGGCTTCATTGTTCATCCAAACTTTATCGACCTTAATCAGATTGTTAATGTCAATGAAAGCTCGGACAAGTTCGAAAACCAGCCATATCGGACAAGTAACAGCGGAGTTATGGCCCTTGATTTCGTTAAAAATGCTATATTTTGCCTCATTAAGACGATAGGGCCTTCATTTTTCATCCGATCTTTACCAAAGTTTACCAGATTGTTGAAGTCAATAATAGCTCAGACAAGTTCGAAAACCAGCCAAATGGAACTAGTTACAGCGGAGTTATGGCCCTTGTTTTATTTAAAAATGCTATATTTTGCCTCGTTAAGACAATAGAGCCTCTATTTTTGATTTGATTTTTTTGATTTTTCTTGATTTTTTTTAGAATTTTTGTTGATTTTTTTTTGTTGATTTTTTTTGATTTTTATTAATTATCTCTACTGGCCAAGTTCGAAAACCAGTCAGATCGGACCAGTAATGGCGGAGTTATGGCTCTTGATTTAGTTAAAAATGCTATATTTTTGCCTCTTTAAGACGATAGTCACTCGCTTTATTGATGTTATAAGAGCCATATAAGCCAGTAGAGCTTTTTTATTTTATTTTTAAATGTATTTTTATTGTTTTTTTTTGATTTTTTTTTTTTTTTTTTTTTTTTTTTTTTTTTTTTTAGCTCTATGTTAGACCAGTTGGACCAGAGGAGTTATGGCTCTTGTTTTAGATAAAAATGCTATATTTTGCCTCGTTAAGACAATAGGGCCTCTATTTTTGATTTGATTTTTTTGATTTTTCTTGATTCTTTTTTAGAATCTTTTTTGAATTTTTTTCTTTTTGATTTTTTTTTGATTTTTATTAATTATCTCTACTGGCCAAGTTCGAAAACCAGTCAGATCGGACCAGTAATGGCGGAGTTATGGCTCTTGATTTAGTTAAAAATGCTATATTTTGCCTCTTTAAGCGATAGTCACTCGCTTCATTGATGTTATAAGAGCCATATTAGCCAGTAGAGCTTTTTTTTTTTTTTTAATTTATTCTTTTTATTTATTTTTAATTTTTTTAAATGAATTTTTATTGATTTATTTTTGATTTTTTTTTTTGATTTTTTTAATTTGATTTTTTGCTCTATGTTGGACCAGTTGGACCAGAGGAGTTATGGTTCTTGATTTAGTTAAAAATGCTATATTTTGGCTCGTTAATACGGTAGGGCCTTCATTTTTCATCTGATCTTTACCAGATTCTATAGTTATGGCCCTTGATTAAGTCAAAAAACTGTTTTTTGCCCGAAACTTTCAAAAAAAAACGTAAATGGCAGTCATTCGCTTCATTGATGTTATAAGAGCCATGTTAGCCAGTAGAGCGTCCACAGGCCCTCTTGGGCCTTTTGTTTTTAATTTGGATAGGCATAATTGAACTGTTGATTTTCATATGAAATATTTTGATGTTGGAAATGAAATCTTGACCATCTATTAAATAATGATTAAATATATACTATATGAAATTACATTGCTTTAGCTTTTTCACTTTTCAAAAAAAATTCAAAAACCGAAATGTTGCGTTTTCAAATGCACTGATTATATTATGGAAATAGATAAAGAGAGGATATTTGTTGTTTTGGAGTGAATAACAGATATAGAGGATCTTAAACGTGTTCCCATGTCATATAAGATTTATGAAACGAGTTATGAATTATTTTAATTTTAACAAGCCTTTTGGCGAGTTAAAATTAAAAATAATTCATAACAAGTTTCATAATTCTTATATGGCATGGGAACGAGTTTAAGATCCTTTTTATCACAAAACATTGCAATCAGATTAGTAAAAAATAATTTAGATGTACATAAAACCGCCACGACATCAGACACACTTTAGCGTCAAAACGTCATAAAATATGTGACGTCTTAACGTCGCGTCTCGAACATAACGTTGCGTATAAAAGAGTTTGTGTTTACCTCTTTACAAAATAGCAGTTTACGCCATCTTTTTAACAAACCAACAACATTGTTTTGTATAACGTGCATTATTTGTATAAGCTATCACAAATAATAAGTTTATGACTCAGATCTGGGTGAATTTATAATAAATAAAATAGTTTCAGTTAATAAACTTGCGTAGTGTTACAGGTTTAACTCAACCAGTCAACATCGTTCCAGGTTGTATTACACGTGTGTCATACAACATAATATTAAATGGGTGTTCGACACTGCTAACAAGAGACGTTATGTGATAATTTATGTTATCGAGAAGTGAGTAAACATTATACTTTCATGAATCGTATGGAATAGATAAAAATATATATACATAAATTATATAGAAGATAACGTATCTATAAATATAAAAAGTGCATGTGTACAATATGGGACCTCATGTTTCTGTTTAAATATTATTTTTGATGAATATTAGAAAACAGGTAAACCCAGGGGTGTCATCAACTTTATGAGTAAGCGGCACGCAGAGTGGAGTAGCCTGGTGTTTTGATCGATACATGTATAAAATACTAGTAAAAGTAATCATAGTGTCCAGGTAGAGCAGTCAAAGTAGCAGGGAGAAATTCCCGCCTACACCTCTTAATGACACCCCTGTAAACCAGTATTGTAATTCTGACTTGCGACAGTTCAGTGTGTCACCATTATATGTTGTGACCACTACAAACCACTGATATACAGATCCAAAAGTAAATAAATCAGTACAGCTAGCAGTTATGGAATGTCAATGAAATGTTTGAACATTTTGTTGGCTACCCTGCTGAAGCTTGATAATATTAATTCATTTATTTTTTTTTAGTTTTTTTGCGGGAGGATATGTGAAGTGGAATCTATTTTGATTACGTTCGTCGATGCCGGACCAGACTATAAACCACAAGAATACACACACACACACACACACACACACACACACACACATTGGGATAATAAACCACAAGAGTACACACACACTCACACATTGTGATTATACACCACAAGAATACACACACACACACATTGGGATTATAAACCACAAGAATACAAACACACGCACACATTGGGATTATAAACCATAAGAATACACACACACTCACACATTGGAATTATAAACCACAAGAATACACACACAAGCACACATTGGGATTATACACCACAATAATACACACACACACACATTGGGATTATAAACCACAAGAGTACAGACACTCACACATTGGGATTACAAATCACAAGAATACACACACACGCACACATTGGGATTATTAACCACAAGAATACACACACACCCACACATTGGGATTATAAACCATATGAATACACGCACACGCACACATTCGGATAATAAACCATAATAGTACATACACACTCAAACATTGGGATTATAAACCACAATAATACACACAAACTCACACATTGGGATTATAAACCATAAGAATACACGCACACGCACACATTGGGATAATAAGCCATACGAATACACACACACGCACACATTGGGATTATAAACAATAAGAGTACACACACACTCACACATTAGTATTATAAACCACAAGAATACACACACACTCACACATTGGGATTATAAACCACAAGAATACACACACACGCACACATTGGGATTATAAACCACAAGAATATACACACACGCACACATTGGTATTATGAACCACAATAATACACACACACGCACACATTGGGATTATAAACCACAAGAAAACACACACACACACACACACATTGGGATAATAAACCACAAGAGTACACACACACTCACACATTGGGATTACAAATCACAAGAATACACACACAAGCACACATTGGGATTATTAACAACAAGAATACACACACACTCACACATTGGATCATAAACCATATGAATACACGCACACGCACACATTGGGATAATAAACCATAATAGTACACACACACACTCAAACATTGGGATTATAAACCACAAGAATACACGCACACGCACATATTCGGATTATAAACCACAAGAATACACACACACTCACACATTGGGATTATAAACCATAAGAATACACGCACACGCACACATTGGGATAATAAGCCATAATAATACACACACACGCACACTTTGGGATTATAAACCATAAGAATACACACACACGCACTCATTGGGATTATAAACCACACGAATACACACACACGCACACATTGAGATTATAAACCATAAGAATACACACACACGCACACATTAGTATTATAAACCACAAGAATACACACACATGCACACATTGGATTATGAACCATAATAATACACACACACGCACACATTGGGATTATAAACCACAAGAATACACACACAGACGCACACATTGGGATTATAAACCACACGAATATACACACACACACATTGGGATTATAAACCACAAGAATACCCACACACTCACACATTGGGATTATAAACCACAAGAATACACACACAAGCACACATTGGGATTATAAACCACAAGAATACACGCACACGCACACATTGGGATTATAAACCATAATAATGCACGCACACGCATACATTGGGATCATAAACTACAATAATACACACACACTGACATATTGAATGAATGAATGAATGAATGAATGAATGAATGAATGAATGAATGAATGAATGAATGAATGATGAATGAATGAATGAATGAATGAATGAATGAATGAATGAATGAATGAAAGTCTTTATTTACAGAGGGTAACCCAATTAGTATAAACTAATCTTCCTTGGGGCCCTCTAAAGCAATATTTACATACATACAAATACATAATTATATAGCAATATAACAATCAGCATAACAAATTCAAAGTTAGCATTATTCATAAACATGATCAACATGATAACAATGTTACACAACAACATAATACATACATATGGCGGCAGAGGTTTAACTTACATTGGGATTATAAACCATAAGAATACACACTGGGATTATAAACCATAAGAATACACACACACGCACACATTGTGATTATAAACCACAAGAATACACACACACCCACACATTGGGATTATAAACCACAAGAATACACACACACGCACACATTGGGATTATAAACCACAAGAATACACGCACACGCACACATTGAGATTATAAACCACAAGAATACACACACAATCACACATTGGGATTATAAATCACAGGAATACACGCACACGCACACATTGGGATTATAAACCATAATAATACACACATACGCACACATTGGGATTATAAACCACAAGAAAACACACACACGCACACATTGTGATTATAAACCACAAGAATACACACACACTCACACATTGGGATTATAAACCATAAGAATACACACACACGAACACATTGGGTTTATAAACAATAAGAGTAAACACACACTTAAACATTAGTATTATAAACCACAAGAATACACACACACGCACACATTGGGATAATAAACCATAAGTATACACACACACGCACACATTAGTATTATAAACCACAAGAATACACACACACGCACACATTGAGATTATAAACCACAAGAATACACAAACACGCACACATTAGTATTATAAACCACGAGAATACACACACACGCACACATTGGGAGTATAAACCATAAGAATACACACACACGCACACATTGGGATTATAAACCACCCGAATAGACACACACGCACGCATTTGGGTTATAAACCACAAGAATACACACATACACACACGCACATATTGGGATTATAAACCACAAGAATACACACACACGCACACATTGGGATCATAAACCACAAGAATACACACACATGCACACATTGGGAGTATAAACCATAAGAATACACACACACGCACACATTGGGATTATAAACCACCCGAATAGACACACACGCACACATTTGGGTTATAAACCACAAGAATACACACATACACACACGCACATATTGGGATTATAAACCACAAGAATACACACACACGCACACATTGGGATCATAAACCACAAGAATACACACACACTCACACATTGGGATTATAAACCACAAAAATACACACACAAGCACACATTGGGATTATAAACCACAAGAATACACGCACACGCACACAATGGGATTATAAACCACAATAATACACACACAATCACACATTGGGATTATAAATCACACGAATACACGCACACGCACACATTTGGATTATAAACCATAAGAATACACGCACACGCACACATTGGGATTATAAACCACAAGAAAACACACACAAGCACACATTGTGATTATAAACCACAAGAATACACACACACTCACACATTGGGATTATACACCATAAGAATACACACACACGCACACATTGGGTTTATAAACAATAAGAGTACACACACACTCAAACATTAGTATTATAAACCACAAGAATACACACACACGCACACATTGGGATAATAAACCATAAGCATACACACACACGCACACATTGGGATTATAAACCACAAGAATACACACACACGCACACATTGAGATTATAAACCACAAGAATACACACACACGCACACATTAGTATTATAAACCACGAGAATACACACACACGCACACACTGGGAGTATAAACCATAAGAATACACACACACGCACACATTGGGATTATAAACCACCCGAATAGACACACACGCACACATTTGGGTTATAAACCACAAGAATACACACATACACACACGCACATATTGGGATTATAAACCACAATAATACACACACACGCACACATTGGGATCATAAACCACAAGAATACACACACTCACACATGGGGATTATAAACCACAAGAATACACACACAAGCACACATTGGGATTATAAACCACAAGAATACACGCACACGTACACACTGGGATTATAAACCACAATAATACACACACAATCACACATTGGGATTATAAATCACACGAATACACGCACACGCACACATTGGGATTATAAACCATAAGAATACACGCACACGCACACATTGGGATTATAAACCACAAGAATACACACACTCACACATTGGGACTATAAACCATAAGAATACACACTGGGATTATAAACCATAAGAATACACACACACGCCCACATTGTGATTATAAACCACAAGAATACACACACACCCACACATTGGGATTATAAACCACTAGAATACACACACAAGAAAACATTGGGATTATAAACCACAAGAATACACGCACACGCACACATTGAGATTATAAACCACAAGAATACACACACAATCACACATTGGGATAATAAATCACAAGAATACACGCACACGCACACATTGGGATTATAAACAATAAGAATACACAAACACGCACACATTGTGATTATAAACCACAAGAATACACACACACTCACACATTGGGATTATAAACCACAAGAATACACACACACACGCACACATTGGGATTATAAACTCTAAGAATACACACACACACACACATTGGGATTATAAACCACAAGAATACACACTCACTCACACACACACATTGGGATTATAAACCATAAGAATATACACACACGCACACATTGTGATTGTAAACCATATTAATAGACACACACGCACACATTGGTATTATAAACCACAAGAGTATACACACACACACACATTGGGATTATAAACCATAAGAAAACACACAGAGGCAGACATTGGGATTATAAACCACAAGAATACACACACACGCTCACATTGGCATTATAAACCACAAGAATAGTACACACGCACACATTGGGATTATAAACCAAACAAAAACACGCACACATTGGGTTATACACCATAAGAATACACACACACGCACACATTGGGATTATAAACAAAAATAATAACCACTCACGCGCACACAAAATGTGTATTGGTAGGCTGATGTTAAAAACCTGGAATGATGTAACAAAGACTTTTGCTATAAGTTACAAGGGAGTAATTATACAGGGAGGAGAAAAAGATCGTTTTGCCGTTTTATGTTGTCGCGCGTGTGTTTCACTACTGCTTGAAAATGACTACAGCCGGTTGTTCCGCGCGTGTGTGAAAAACAGCAAGTTTTATAAATTGTTACAAACTCAATAAAGGTGCGAAATATAAACATAAGTATTATTTATTCACATTGTGTCCTCTGATACAGAGCGTGTATTTGTTTGCATTTGTAAAAGCACATTTTACCAGACGGTTCCGTGTAACAAAGATGACGCCACTCTGCTTCAAATAAAAAATAGTGACCGTGTAAGCTATTGCAAACGAGATACGAGAGTACGGGTTATTTAGACATTAATAATAACAAAAAGTGAATAGTAGACATATTTGTCTTCGTCAAGAAGGTAATTTCATGGTGGTGATTATAAGACAAAGCCTAAAAAGAGGTTGATGAAATTGTGCCTGTTGAGATATCAGCTGAAATTTTTATTTTTTCAAATTAAAAGTGATGTGTAGCTATTGCAAACGAGATACGAAGTATGGGTTATATTAGGCTTTAATAATAACAAAATATGAATTGTAGACATATTTATCTTTGTCAAGAAGATAATTTCGTGATGTTGATTATTATTAACAGAAAGCCGTAAAAAAGAGGCTGTAAAAACTGCCTAATTTGAGATGTTGGCTGAAATTTCAAATGTAACGCGCTTACGATCGATTTACCAGTATCGATACAATAGTAAATAGCAGCATTCTAGCACGACAGCATAAAACGATAGACTAGAGCATTTAAGAACCCGTTTCTCCTCCCTGTATACTTACTCCCTGAAGTTACTATGTTACGAAAAAGTAAACATTTATATATTTAATTTTTCTTATATATGGAACACAAGTGCTGGCTGCGTACCAAATATCGTCATTCGCCAGATTTTAAAACATTTAACAAACTCTCTCAAACCAACCTGATTACCTTTACCAATACCGTTTTAGACAAATCACAACCAAGGGAATCGTGCGCTTTTTAAGTATCTGACCCTTTACATTGATCCATTGAATAAATTGTACATGCAAAAAAACTTGATAGCTTTAGCTGTATTAAAGCTAAGGGAGACAACGAGTACATGCCATTCAAATTAAATTACAAACAGTTATTTCCCTTTTAATCATGAATGAGTCAAATAAATTGCATTCAATGGCACAGTTGCACTGCTATCTTTCACCGCGTGCACGTTGCTGAGTGGGCACTGTCCGCAATCAAGTAGGGTGACCTACTGGGTCGACCCTTTCCAGCACCCACGAATCTCAGATAGATGGGTTGCGGATCTGGTGTACTTGTAGTATAGCCGATGGGCGTATATGACGCAGTACTAAACGGAATGATTGCTGACTGCCTGAGACTGAAGATGCCTCCTTCGTCCCGCCAGCGTGGAACAAAGCCAGGAACTACTACAGAAGTGGGGAAGCCTGGCGGTTTACACGGAGCGAAGGAGTCAACAACCTGCGTACCTGTAGAAGTATAGAACTATATGCCGATAGTTCCTATAGCCTCCGGGGACGCAGGTTGCAGTTAGCGGGTGTGACCCTCAGGGGGATCGTTTCCAGTAGCTGATGTAGACAGCACCATCTAGACGTCGTCCAGAACCCCCACTTCGCCGCCGCAGCGAAAACTACAGATCAAAAGAGACAACCACCAACATACGATCAACAGAGACGACTTTACAGCACCACAGCAGCACCAGATCAACCAGCACACTCATCTAAAGAAGTCCAGACTCTATTGTGACCATTACGCTCAAGATAGGTGTCTCCGGATTGCGTTTGTTCTGTATATGTTGTCGGAGGGACTTTGAACCTTAGAACGACACACACACACACACACACACACACACACACACACACACACACAGTTGAAGATACACAACTTTTTTCCATAAACATTTTTTTGCAATCAAATGCAATTGTTATATATATGTTTTAATTAATAACTACGGACGTTTTCCTAATTCCAAAAGTGGGTTATTTGGTTTTAAATTGGGGATAATGATTTATACTACACTCAGTTCAGAAGACAGGACCAGATCAGTCCATGTTTAGTAGCGGTCACTTGATGATTTATACTACACTCAGTTCAAAACTTGGTGATTTATACTACACTAAGTTCAGAAGACAGGCCCAAATCAGTCTATGTTTAGTAGCGGTCACTTGATGATTTATACTACATTCAGCGCAGAAGACAGGCCCAAATCAGTCCATGTTTAGTAGCGGTCACTGATTTATACTACATTCAGCGCAGAAGACAGGCCCAAATCTGTCCATGTTTAGTAGCGGTCGCTTGATGATTTATACAACATTCAGCGCAGAAGACAGGCCCAAATCAGTCCATGTTTAGTAGCGGTCACTTGATGATTTATACTACATTCAGGTCAAAAGACAGGCCCAAATCAGTCCATGTTTAGTAGCGGTCACTTGATGATTTATACTACATTCAGCGCAGAAGACAGGCCCAAATCAGTCCATGTTTAGTAGCGGTCACTGATTTATACTGCATTCAGCGCAGAAGACAGGCCCAAATCAGTCCATGTTTAGTAGCGGTCGCTTGATGATTTATACTACATTCAGCACAGAAGACAGACCCAAATCAGTCCATGTTTAGTAGCGGTCACTTGATGATTTACACTACATTCAGCGCAGAAGCCGGTCACCTGACACTTTTACCAAGAATAGAAACAATGTAAACACAGATTATATATCTTAAAGGGGTAAGATTCTCTACTGGCAAAACTATTTCTGAGGTAACTATTTTCATTTAGATATATTAGAACCTACATAAATATATATTATCTGGTCCACAGCCAGTAGTTATGTTGAACCTTCAATAACATATATATCTGGTACACAGCCAGTAGTTCTGTTGAACCTTTAATAACATATACTATCTGGTACACAGCCAGTAGTTCTGTTGAACCTTTAATAACATATACTAGTATAATATGATGCACAAACTTTATGTTAACAACAGTTTTGTATTACATTTGTTGTTCTCCATGCAAACTTCTAAAAAACAACTAATGAAAACACGGAAGTTATTTTTTTATAAATCAAAGGCCATAACTCTGGCTGGTTTTCGAACATGTACAAGCTTTCAACGATAATAATCTGGTAAAGTTTGGTAAAGATCGGATAACAGATGAAGGCCTTTTCATCTTAACGAGGCACAATTTAGCATTTTTAACTAAATCAAGGGACATAAAAGGTGTTCCTGGTCCGAGTTGGCTTTCTTTCGAACTTGTCTAAGCTTTCATTGATATTAACAATCTGGTAAAGTTCAGTAAAGAACTGATGAAAAACGAAAGCCCTATCGTGTTGAGAAAAAAATTAGCAACAGACAGTTGACAGACAACTCGACATCCCACATGCTACGGCCAGTAGAGCTAAATATCACAATTATAGGACCATCATTTCAGAAATCTTCCCATCATACAACTAAACGAGTAAATGTAAATCAGAAGCTATTAAAATAGACGTTTTCCTTTCATTTCAAATTTGAACGTTTTACCCCAAGTGATTTTATACCCCCTATTAAACCCACTCTAAGTAAAAAAAAGGAAAAAAAAAGGTATTATTTCACAAATTTTTAAATATTACCTAATATTTAGGCTTCAGTTTCGTTTATTACTATTGTTAGATTGTTATAAATTAATAAATGTTTTGCTTTTATTCCCTTAATTTCAGTATCAAGAAAACATTGCTGCTTTTGTATTGGATGAAGCTCACTGCATGTGGCAATGGTACAACTGAATACATATATATGTATAATGTTTACAATTTCCGATTGATTATTTATAATGCTCGGCACAGCGATAGGGGAGGGAGCATATAGTTTACCTTTGTTACTTTTGTCTGTATGTACGTCACAACGTATGTCCTACACTCCTCATTCATATACAGATACATCAACATTAGTACCACACAGTCTGTTTGTTTGAAAGACGTTTTATGTGATTTTAGTACAGTAGTACAAAGCTAAAATTGTGCAGTCTTTCTTGGAGCAAGAAAAAGTGGTACAGCTTGAACACCCACCTTATTCTCCCGACCGTAGTCCCTGTGACTTTTTCCTATTCCCTTTGCTGAAGAAAAACCTCTCTGGTAGACGATATGCTTCCAGAAGTGCCCTTGGTGCCGGAATATTTCGGTGTCTCAACAGTATACCAAGGGGAGACTACTTTGCTGCGTTTACGTCATGGATAGCACGACTCCGAAAGTGTGTATCTGTTCTGAGGGAATACTTTGATGGATTGTAATAAGAGTTTTTTTTATATCATCATTATTATCCCCATTAAGCAATTTGTCAACATATGAACATGGTATCTTCAAATTTCCAGATAAACAACTGAAATGTAACTCACAATTTCATTCATAAACAGTAATTTAAATATCCTCACACATCACAAAGTCATATATGACAGTCATTATTTTTGTGGTAGGGGCAGACCACCCCATCTATCACGAGTCGAACCAGTCTCATCCATGAACACTTTATCATTTGAAAAGTCAAGCTCCCAATGGGACTACACATGCTAAGCAAAAGTAGGTGCCCATGACCAACCTTGTATAGTTTGGACTTTAGTGATTCTGGTCAATGATATTTTTCATTAGGTTGGTTTCTAAGCCTTCCCCATCTCCCACATTGTTCAATCTTCATACATAGATTCATTACTTACACTACAGCAGTAGGTCTCCATTTATTTTGATTACAAATGTTAGTTTATTCCATTCTAAGTCACTAATCATGCTAATAGCCACACAGTCTTCAAATTATTATTCAATATATGCGTGGTGTTACTAGAAACTATAAAAATGCCTTTACCAATGATGTTTATATCTTTCCTTCCAAAATGCGTTGTGTGGCAGCTACATTTTCTAGTTTTAAAGCATCTCTGTGCCGAAAGGTTAACGACGTTCCATTGTAAACCTTCGCCTCTCACCGTTGCGGGTTTGAATCCCACTGGGATCTCTACCTTTAAGTGAGGAAGTGTTGATTCTTACGGATGGCGGGAGTTGTACAGTACTGGTTCTACCCAGGAAAGGTGGGTGGTCTGCCTCCAGCACAAAAATTCGACTCATATATAACCTTACATGTGTTGAAAATGACGTAAAACATCATATAAACAAACAAAACAAACAAACAAAATTAGTTCACAAGAAGGACAGATCACACTATAATCAAATGTTAGACAGCAAAGGGTTGTTAAATAAACAAGAGGCCCAAGAGGGCCTGTGAACGCTCTACTGGCTGTTATACCATTGATGAATCGAGTCGTACTACATGGTGTCTAGAGTGTACACAAGGTTTTTCAAGTATTTGACAGAGTGACCTAGTTTTTGACCCTGTGTGACCCTGTGTGACCCATTTTCGAACTTTAGCAAGCTATAATTGAGACAAATATTCTGACAAAATTGCATCAAGATCGGGTCAAAAATATGGCCTCTAGAGTGTACACACGGTTTTTCCAAAGTTTGACCTAGTGACCTAGTTTTTAACACCATGTGACCCATTTTTGAACTTGACCAAGATATAATTAAGACAAACATTTTGACAAAGAGTGTACACAAGGTTTTTCCAATATTTGACCTAGTGACCTAGTTTTTAACCCCATGTGACCCATTTACAAACTTGACCAAGATATAATTAAGACAAACATTCTGACAAAGTTGCATCAAGCTCGGGTCAAAAATATGGCCTCTAGAGTGTACACAAGGTTTTTCCAATATTTGACCTAGTGACCTAGTTTTTAACTTCATGTGACCCATTTCCGAACTTGATCAAGATATAATTAAGATAAACAATTTGACAAAATTTCATCAAGATTGGGTAACAAATATGACCTCTAGAGTGTACACAAGTTTTTTCAAGTATTTGACCTAGTGACCTAGTTTTTGACCCCACATGACCCATTTTTGAACTTGACCGAGATTTCATTGAGACAAACATTCTGACAAAGTTTCATCAAGATCGGGTCAAAAATATGGCCTCTGGAGGGTACACACGGTTTTTCCAAAGTTTGACCTTGTGACCTAGTTCTTAACAATATGTGACCCATTTTTGAACTTGACCAAGATATAATTAAGACAAACATTTTGACAAAGTTTCATCAAGATTGGGTCAGAAATACGGCTTCTAGAGTGTACACAAGGTTTTTCAAGTATTTGACCTAGTGACCTAGTTTTTAACCCCATGTGACCCATTTTCAAACTTGACCAAGATATAATTAAGACAAACATTCTGACAAAGTTGCATCAAGCTCGGGTCAAAAATATGGCCTCTAGAGTGTACTCAAGGTTTTTCCAATATTTGACCTAGTGACCTAGTTTTTGACCCCACATGACCCATTTTCGAACTTGACCGAGATTTCATTGAGACAAACAATTAAGATAAACATTCTGACAAAGTTGCATCAAGCTCGGGTCAAAAATATGGCCTCTAGAGTGTACACAAGGTTTTTCCAATATTTGACCTAGTGACCTAGTTTTTAACTTCATGTGACCCATTTTCGAACTTAATCAAGATATAATTAAGATAAACAATTTGACAAAGTTTCATCAAGATTGGGTAACAAATATGACCTCTAGAGTGTACACAAGTTTTTTCAAGTATTTGACCTAGTGACCTAGTTTTTGACCCCACATGACCCATTTTTAAACTTGACCGAGATTTTATTAAGACAAACATTCTGACAAAGTTTCATTAAGATCAGGTCAAAAATATGGCCTCTAGAGTGTACACACGGTTTTTCCAAAGTTTGACCTAGTGACCTAGTTTTTAACACCATGTGACCCATTTTTAAACTTGACCAAGATATAATTAAGACAAACATTTTGACAAAGTTTCATGAAGATTGGATCAGAAATACGGCTTCTAGAGTGTACACAAGGTTTTTCAAGTATTTGACCTAGTGACCTAGTTTTTAACCCCATGTGACCCATTTTCAAACTTGATTAAGATATAATTAAGACAAACATTCTGACAAAGTTGCATCAAGCTCGGGTCAAAAATATGGCCTTTAGAGTGTACACAAGGTTTTTCCAATATTTGACCTAGTGACCTAGTTTTTGACCCCACATGACCCATTTTCGAACTTGACTGAGTTTTTATTGAGACAAACATTCTGACATAGTTTCATGATGATTGCATCAGAAATGTGGCCTCTAGAGTGTACACAAGCAAAAGTTAACGGACGACGGACGACGGACGTCGGACGACGGAAGACGGACAACACACCATCCCATAAGCTCTGCTGGCCCATGGCCAGTAGAGCTAAAAACAAGACTGTACATATGCATTTATGCATGTTTATTACCAGTATTTTATGTTGTTTAAACAGTTATTATTGTATACTTTCATATTGTCCCGTTTAGTTTGCATTGAGCTAAGCGTGCAATATTCTACGATATTGCACGCATTCATATTGCACGGGAACTTTTGCTCGTGCTTGCTAAGAGCCGCGAAATAGAAATAAGGAACTACTTTCAAATAAAAATAACGGAATCCTTTCTATAGTGTCAACAAAAAAATACGTGTTGTTTTGTTCAACCTTTTATGGCAAAAATTGATAAAATAACTGAAATGGTCACTCACCCACTGTTTTTAACGTTATCGAATGGTAAACAAACATTAGAAAATGGCTTGTTGTTTTTAATGACGTCATCCGACGTCGACGTCGTTTTCGCGCAAAATAATCATCCACACAAAATGAAACTGAATGGCAAGATAGGAATTCCATCAAAAGCTATAGGAATAACACAAATACAATGAAAAGTAATAGTCATACAATTAACATTGATCGAAAACAATATGAAAGTATACAATAAAAAGGTTATTGAATTTGTATGGCTAAATATTACTTGGAACTTGTTGTTTTGGCGCAGGACGACTCGCAAGCTCGTCGTCCTTTGCCAAAACAACTCGTTCCAAGTAATATTTAGCCATACAAATTCAATAACCTATATTATAGCAAGTATCTAAATTGTCGGGTTTCAGCTTGAACAATATCACACAAGTTGTATTATCCTCATTAAGCAATTTGGCAAAATATGCACATGGTATCTTCAAATTTCCAGATAAACAACTGAAATGTAACTCACAATTTCATTCATAAACAGTAATTTAAATATCCTCACACATCATAAAGTCACTTTAACTCTACCAAAAACATAAGGCCAGTATTTTATTTATGATTTTTTTACCAGTTTTAAGTTACTCTAGCTAATTTAACTTATAAGCCCCAAAACATTGCCTGTAGCTGCACGTAATCTCCTGCTCTAATCGCCCAAGAAATAATACGTAGAAAAATTCAACCCTTTATTTTGTATACAGTTTTGAACTTTTAACAATTTAAATTCCTTTTTTGAAACAACAATTTTTATGCCATATGTAACATTGTTTAATGCCAAATTGTATGGTTGGTAATCCTAGTTCTAAATAACAAAACAAGAATGACCTAATAAATATAATAAATATAGTTTTGGAATGATTATATATGACTGGGTTGGATACATGACAGAGTGACTATATATGACTGGGTTGGATACATGACTGACTATATATGACTGGGTTGGATACATGACAGAGTGACTATATATGACTGGGTTGGATACATGACAGAGTGACTATATATGACTGGGTTGGATACATGACAGAGTGACTATATATGACTGGGTTGGATACATGACAGAGTGACTATATATGACTGGGTTGGATACATGACTGACTATATATGACTTGGTTGGATACATGACAGAGTGACTATGTATGACTGGGTTGGGTACATGACAGAGTGACTATATAGGACTGGGGTTGGATACATGACAGAGTGACTATATATGACTGGGTTGGATACATGACAAATAACAATGAGACTATTAAACAAGCGAGTGTTTACCTTCATCATTTCAGCAACATTGACCAGTGAGCAACATTGACCAGGTAAGCCTTTTGTTAACATTACTGTTGTTTCAGCCATGCAAGTTGAAGCCATAAACTATAAACATAATACATGTTGTTTTTATATAGATAAAATATAAAATTAAATAATGCTGTTTGATTTTGTTCTTTAATATAATAAACTAAATGTTTTATATTAAATAATAGAATACTGCAGATACTGTCCAATATGACAGAACTCTGTTAGTGTTCATTTCCACTCCAGAAGTTTAAACACTGACCATTGTCTCTATTGTATAATGCAAGTACATTCTATTACATAGAAAAGTGTCAGTTCAAGTCTGGCTAGGGACTAAGAAATGTTTAAGTCTTCAGTTGAAGTGGTAATTTTGTTTGTTACTTTGCTTGTTATTAATTTCTATCTCACCTGAGCCAGCCTCAAATGATCTTTTGTGACCGCCTTTTGTCTGTCATCCATCTGTTAACCTTTGTTTCACGAACATCTCATACTGATTTATACATTTAAATCAAATTTTACTTCGGATTGACTCTACGTTTTCTCCAGCCTTTGGAATTTATGAATGGTACTAAACTAATTTTCTTATCAGAAACTGTCGGTTCAATATAAAATATATTTATAAAACCCTAAAATACATTGACTTGGCAAATGCTATTTACAAGACAAAACAAGTAAACAAAATCTAAACGCGAAGACATTTTATGATAACGGGTGTTAACTGCGTCTAAACTATATAGTTGCCCAGCAGAAACAATGAAATTGGCCTGAAACCCGATGTGAAGATCATAATGGCATTTTGGGTTGAAGACTTCGTATTTAAAATGGAGACATTACAACAATCTGAGACTTGTCTGAGGACTATAGATGGACCAGTGCCCTTATGGCAATTACGACACTGCAGATTCCTTTCTGAAATAAACACATGCATCAGGGAATGTTCATCACATGATTACCATACTTATGGTAAACCGGGCTTACAGTTATTTAAAGTGTGAGCAAGGCATGCCTTAGACCATTGAGTATTGCACATGACGATCATAAAGAGCAACCAAAAGTTCGCAATTGCAGTACTGTTCTTAAAATTAGTCATCTCTGTGTGTGTGAGAGAGAAAGAAGATAAAGGTACATTAGGTGCTGTAAACACATCGCAACTCCCACATTAGATGATCTCTGCACCAGATATGGTCTGACTTATCTGTTAAATTCAGTTATTGCAATAATTCATCAGGCGCTGCTTATGAAATGACCCTGATCTTTTCCATCATGAACAAGTTAAAGATGTTCATAAGACAGTAGAGTGACACAGTAGAGGAATAAGAAAATATATTCAAGGACACTATTGAGGATGTACTGGTTACGTTACATAGACGACTCTCGTGTGACAGAAATTGATCAACAAATAGGTAAATTGTGTCATGCTATGACACGTTTGTAACAGAGCCTATAGATGACACAACCAAGTCTGTTTTTAAACAGATAACCCAGAACATGTTTTCTATCCTCAGTGGTCACCAACTTACAACAGATTCTATAACTTGCTTTCTCTTCTCGAATATATATGTATCGTATTAAGTTCAGATTAACGGCGGATTACGGTGTATCTCCAGCTTTTTCTAACGTTGGAAAACGTTTTTCGGATTTTAATCAGATTATACGAGCTGCCTTAAAATGCTTTTTATTGCTTGAAAAACAGTAGTAAGTATGATTAGCAAGTTATTTTATACATTGTTGAATGCCACTTGCAGAAGGTTTAGTAGGTGACGGCCATCATGCAAAACAAAATCAGAGCTCTGGTTAACTGGCATAGCAATCGGTTGCGATAGAAGAGAAACTAAAAACACGTTCAATAAAACAGAGATGAAGATGTGCCTTGTATCAGACGATGAGCATCTGAGACTGATCTCGATCATTTCACTAAGATTATACGATACAGTGCGTATGTTGCATGTTACATATGCCAAACAATACTTCATTAAACGTATGCTATATACGAGGGGCATTCAATATATTCTGTCACTAATGCGCTTCCGTAGAAACCGCCTTATATTACCGCACTGAAAACTCTTGCATTTGAAAGCGATTTCACTAACTACGTACATGCAAAATAGCGGTTTAATCCGATAGCAATTGACGGAGATATCCATTGTTGAATTATGTATAGTGGCTATATTTCAATGCTATCATGAAAAGTGAAGAAACAAATTGAAATTAGGGCTTACATCAAAGCCAAGGTTGCTTTAAAAGTACCTGCAAAAGAGATTTATGCTGAACTGTGCCGTGTACATTGCAGTACTGCCGTGACATTGAGAAAGGTTTTTTGTTGGGCTAAGACATTTAAAGGGGGTAAACTTAATATTAAAGACCGTAACCATTCTGTCAGGCCTGTTGTTGCAGCAACAAAGGAGAATATTGATGCTGTGAAGGCCATGGTAGACGAAGATGGGCGGTATACACTTTCTAAGATAGGTAATAGTCTTGGCATCTCAGAAGGCACAACTCATCACATTTTGACCAACTGTTTGAAATTAAAGAAGCTTTGTGCTAGATGGGTCCCTCATTTGCTGTCAAATGAACAAAAGGCCAAACGCTTAAAATGTGCTAAAAATCTTCTTAAAAAACATAAAAATTGTCATCCTAGAAAAATGGCTGAGTTGCTCACTGGAGATGAAACGTAGGTGTACTATTTTGAGCCCCAGCGGTGGATAAACAATAAAAAATGGTTGGGTAAAAATCAGACAAGACCGGTTATTGCAAAACGAACAAAAAGCGCTAAAAACGTTTTGCATGCAATTTTCTTTAATTCCAGTGGCCTGTGGTATAAATTACAGGCAAACATGGAAAAAACATATCGGCCAAATTTTGCAAGGACAAAGTTCTCAAAGCAGTCAAAAATAATTACAAGAAAAAACGCCGAAGTAAAGTTTTGAATGGCATCCAGCTGATTCATGACAATGCCTCAGCTCACAAAGCTAAAATTGTGCAGTCTTTCTAGGAGCAAGAAAAAGTGGTACAGCTTGAACACCCACCTTATTCTCCCGACCTTAGTCCCTGTGACTTTTTCCTATTCCCTTTGCTGAAGTGCCCTTGGTGCCGGAATATTTCAGTGTCTCAACAGTATACCAAGGGGAGACTACTTTGCTGCGTTTACGTCATGGATAGCACGACTCCGAAAGTGTGTATCTGTTCTGAGGGAATACTTTGATGGATTGTAATAAGAGTTTTTTTTATATTTCCAATATCTGTTAGTTCCGAATACCAGTGACAGAATATATTGAACCCCCCTCGTACAGTAGACACAGACGTTGCAGTACATGTTATATCAATGGTACAGTAAATACAGTTAGATGAGCTATGGATTAATTTTAGGAGCTAGGAATCACTTTAGGTTCTTCGTTGCACATTGTATTGCCTATTCATTAATTCATATAAACCAAGACGAATAGTTGCTTTTCACACTTACTAGATGTAATGAAATATCTTCAGAGGTAAAACCTATGCATGGAAAATCTGGAAATACTATGTTGAGGTTGCACAAGTTTTCCAATTCCAAAAATTGTGCTTGTTGGAAAATGTGTGACAAGAGGAAGTTTGCATGTTCATGTCGCAAGGAATTGTTGACATTCAATGGTTCCTAGATACAACAAGTTGTCACCTATTGCTATAGCTCTTTGTAAGCACACCTGCCGAGTTGTTTAACAGGTTGCCATTGGACATTGTTGGAGTCATGGCCTTTAGGTCCACCGGTGAAATACCTACATCCGGTGACTGGGGTTGGAAGAGGATGTGTTGAAGCGTTTCTCGATAACACTACCACAGGCCTCAGCGTTTGCAAGGAACTTATTAAATGTAGATGTCAAAGAGGCAAGTGTGTTGCAAACGATGTGTCAAAGCAGAAATGATGTATACAGTCTTTTAAAAACGCGACATTGGGCACTGTGACTATGATTAAGAGAAAGTGTACCATTCAGATCATAGATCAATAAGATTAGATTAAATTTAATGTTAGCTCTCATATTGAAATTTTTCAAATGATATGACCGCTCATGCCATTATATTTTGTGTATATAACAAACTTCTTTTCGATATGTTTTCTGACAGTTTCTTGTTAATATTGTTTATTAAATCAACAAATGTAATTTAAGGTCGTAATTAAATCTAATTCCGATAAGTCGGAGATGAAAAATATTATTTAGGTATCCTTTGCGATCATTTTTCTCCAAGCGTTTAGATTTTTTATAGCCTGCGGCGTCCCGTTTTGCTGCTTCATACTCATGTTTTCAAATCAATTTTAATAATTATGTAAAAAGTTCAAAGCAAATTAATGTTACATATTGCTCATTGGAAATATATTGCAACAATGATATATTAAAACTTGTAATCGAATAACCACAAACAATTAAACAATGCTGCATAGTATTTAAGCATATATGCAAGAAGTGTTAAAGTCAAATTGATATTGGATTAATCAATTTGGATGCTTAATAAATAATTCAGAATTGTTGTGTATCCCTTTAATAGTGCTTTAGCAAGTCATTGGATGTATACTTATGTGTTATTATAAACTAAAAGCCGCTAATAAATATGAGACTGAAACTTAAACACACTTCAGAAATACTTAAGGCTAAAGAGTTGGCATAGTATGTATACATGTGTAAAACCCCTACCACTGAAATATAGGGGTTTATCTAACAACTATATCCCGGGGGCCCCCGTTTGGTCACGGGGAAAAGAATAGGGCCACTGCATATCCCTTTGGAGGGGTAGGCAGAGGGGTAGAATCCTCCCAAATTCATGTTCATTTTATCATTTTTTGTTCATGTTCATTAAAGGTCTTCATCATGATACCTGCATTGTTTCAGGTGCTATCTCGCTCGCATCGAAAGAGCAGTAGCAGAAACACAATAAACGTGGCTCAAGCGTGGAGTTTCTACGATAGAATTTGCAGCAACTCTGCAGTTCAGGGTGAGAAGGTTCTAGGACCATTTTCCATATTTTATCTCGATGTACATGGAGAATGAGTCTGTTAATATAACCTTTTCATGTATTGGTGCGCCTTAAAACCTAATTCAATCAATTATTAAAGTATAGACATACACATAAATACATCAAGACATCACCTTTGTAAAACACATCAACATTTTGATTGATTTCTAAAAAAAAAAAAAAAAATTCAAAAAAATCAGTTTGTTTGGTGGCCATTTTGACAAGTGCATAAGAATTTGCCTCTTACAGCATTTTGAAAATAAAGGGCTGCCAAACAATATCTCTCTGACTGCTGCATCATTTGCAGAAATAAGTGTTTCTGTGATGAATGTCCAATCTTTCCTGGGATGACCTTTATCCCCTTTGTCTAAGATTTTGAAATGGCATCACTACCCATTACAAATGCACAGGATACATCTATACAGACTGTGTCAGACATTCAAAAAGAAAACCTCACAAAACTCTTGCAGGACTTGAGATTTGACAAATGCCAGACAATTATGCCAATATATTGTCTGTGGTGTCAGGACATTATTATGTCTGTTACTGCAAATATTCATCACATTCACAGTGTTGATGACATAATAGCCAACTACGTACATGCAACAGATACGGCAGAAAATAGTATGCATGTAACAGAATCTGATTTTAATGAACAGTAACACAGTTTGCTTAAAAAAAAAGGACCAAAATATTTAAAGTGACCTTCCTTCTGAGTGGATACATCATTATCTGTCCATGATGATTAAAAAGCTCACTGTATTGTAAAATAGAAGATACTACATCTAAAATCATGCATATACCATACATACTGGAAATGAACATGTTTCGAAACACCCTTAAAGATGAATTGTCACCCTTTTTTGTAGTATTATCAATTATCAAATTTAACTCTTAAACATCATATAAACATTTCTTGAAAGTCCAGGAGAGAAACATAGATTTAAACCAGCTACTAAGTTCAGGATTCACACGTGTCCTTTAAATCCTTTAAAGTACTTGAATTTGAAGGAAAAAAAATCAAGGCCTTTGAGGAAGGAAAGTGCTTGAAAATCTGATACGGTACTTGAAAGTCCTTAAATTCTGGATTTTTGTTGTTCATCCCAAAAATGGCTATTGGTTGTGCGTTGCTAGAATATTTGTTGCTGTTTTGGGCATTACATTGCGCGAATATTGGTCCTTGAATTTTGGAAAAAAGGTCCTTAAAAGTCCTTGAATTTGGCCTTCTAATAAGGGTGAGAACCCTGTAAGTTGTATGTAAAAACAAGTATTATGTGACTGACGTAGATACTACTTTTTCCACTGCGTGACTGCATGGGGAAATAAGGTCAATCTGAATTGTATAGCTGCACAACTGTTGCCAGTTAATTGATAAATACATATACCTGTGGATTAATTTACCTGTTCAAAGTTTTCTAGGTCATCAAATAAAACCTTATTATCGCTTTTCACAGATATTGCAATGTGTGAACTGTAAATATCTAATGTTGTGTATTGATTTCGATTTGAAGACATCACACCCTACAGAAATAGTGGGAGCATAATTATGATTGTTTTTGTTTCATGCATTGTGATAAGTACGAGAATTTCATGCAAAATTGGAGAATGATATGTACGTTGTATTATGAGGCCCCGATAAAATCCGATTTAATTATTTCTAAAATTTAATGTGTAACAGTACCAGCATGATTTAATTTCAATGTTTTTAGTATTGATTTTGGTTAAGTTTAAGACAACATATATTATATTGTTCATTTAATAATAATTATGTGTAAACTTACATTAATTTGGTCTTCTAAAATGGTCTCCAAATACAGTCTTTGAACAATAAACTGACCCATCTTAACCAAATTCGATTTCGGTATCCATAGGATGATCGACGTGCATTGTCCAAACTAATGTTTTCATTCCAATGACACACAGCTAAGTTTGTTTTTTAAAATGTACTGTATATCACCACAAGAACCTATCCTATTGTCGTGAAAAATGTTTAGTGTGTTATTAAAAGATTCCACTAAATAATAGTCCATACTGAAAATGTAATTATGGGGAGTTTTGTAAACGTCAAAACTTTTGATTGTCGATAATTAATAGAGGAACTTGAACGAGTTTCCATTTCATATAAGATTTATGAAACTAGTTTTTTAACTTTAACGAACCGTATGATATACTATGCAAACAATTGGGATTAAATGTTTTACTGTATACAAACACTCATTTGCATCTGTAATACAATAGTGTATTACCACAAATAAGTCATGGCTTTATTGCACTCCCAGAAGGCATGTTATGTGATAAAAGCTGTTTGGCAAAATGGTCTGTTATGATAATACGACTTGGCTTATAATGTTTATCTGTTTTACATCTGGATGCTGGATCCTAATTTAGATAAAATACCATACATGGGACATATGTGGGACTAGAAAGGATATTTTGTCATGATTGTAATGTTGTTTATTGGGTATTATTTCAGAATATACATATTTGTTGTAATAAAATAAATTGCAGATTTTATGTTTTTAATCTGCCATATTTAAATGTTTCTATTCCAAACAGTAAAATGAACATTTAGCAATTGTAAGAAATATTGCACATTGTAGTCTTATATAAAATTATGTCAGGGCCTCGATAAATATTTTCCACAGTAGAGGATTAACAAGTTTGTGATCGTCTCTAGCTGTAAAATGTCCGTGATCTTTTGATTCTGGTGTGATGTTTTTAAATAAACACAAACATGTGCTTGAAGAAAACCATGGCCGGAGATCTTTAATGTACCCGAAATAACTTGCTAGCGTACCTTGATTCCCTGACTAATATATTGATTCCCTGACTATTGTACCTTGATGTCCTGACTAATGTACATGTATTCCCTGACTAATGTACATTGATTCCCAGATTAATTTACGTTGATTCCCGGGCTATCATCCTATTGACTCAAACATCACATATACACATATATACACTTGCACACGTAAATAATACTGCCGAAGTCTAAACCAATTAATATTTGCTCTGTATACATACCTCCTAGCTCACTTATAAAATGGATTGATGATTTTGAGCAGAAAATCCAAAAAGCTTCAGGTCATGATGAAAACGAAATCATCATTATGGGTGATACAAATTATAACTTCCTAAACAATTCACCTAAAAGATGGTTAGATTGTCTTTATACATATAATTTTACTCAATTAATACAATCTCCAACAAGGGTTAATACAAACTCTTCTACCCTTATAGAACATTTACTCAAATAAACCACATAATATATGTGAAACAAATGTTCCAATATATAGTGCAAGTGACCACTACCCAGTCTGCGCAACAAAACATGCACCCTTTATTAAATCAGGTAATACACATACAGAAATAACTTACAGAGATTTTAAGAAATTCGATACAATGCATTTCAATATAAGTTTAAATGAAACGTTTGATCTTATCAATATAGAAAGTACGACAGTTGTAAACTCTGCCATAAGCTCGTGGAATGATGCTATTCTTCAGTTCTTTGATGCGCTTATCTGCAGCCTTTATTTTTTTAATAAAGGAAATGTTGTTAACGATGAAGTGTAAATGTTAGCACATATCTGTAGAGCGTGTGTTTGTATATATGTTCTAAGTTTGTATACTTTTCAAATACATTAACGCTATAGTATTATATTATTGCATAACATTCCTTATTATACAACTCTAGCTACTACCACTTCACAGATAACCCCGTGCAATTAATTTTAAAAATTAATACGTTCATCATACATTTTAATTGAGATAATCCAGTAAACAACTTTTATGTTGAATGGATTTGACAAAGATGTAAAATGTTGTAAAAAATAACGCACAAACAAATCTACTACTTTAAGACGATTTAAGCCAGAAAGAAAATCGAAGTGGCCGGTGTTTGGATCAGCTCTACAATTTACACAGGTGTAGTCAAGATTTGCCAATGTCTTATAAGCCTTTTTCGTCAATAATTCGCACGTATAAGGAGTCCATTGATCACATGTCTGCCAAGATTTAAAAAAATAACATGTGTTATGGAAACAAATGCAAAATAAAAATATGAATATAGTGATACCTATACCTTCTAAACTCTGTATCACCACTACAGAGGATGAAGGAAATATTTAATTATCAATCATGGCATTTCTTTGGTTCAAATATTCTTTAATATACTTGCCAAATGTATCAAAATTATCGGACTGATTGCTTGCATTAGTTAAATACAAATGAATACACACTTGGGCGACGGTACAAAATTTGGTTTTATATACTGTTTACGAATATCATGGTACAATTGACAAGCTAAAACAAAGACGTACTCATCTTCAATGTCTGCAGACTTAAACACTAAGCTGTATCGTTGACAAATACACACTTGCCTACTATCCTTTATTAATGTAAAAAGCTACTTACTTGACAGTACAGTCAGTATTACATTGCTTCATACAGATTTAACAAGGCTGCTTTGCCACCGGCATTTTGAAAATTAAAGTTCACTTTTTAAAATATTCATAAAATGAAGATGTTGAAACATATAATTTGCTAACAAAATAATGTAATTACAAAAAACAAGTTTCGCATTATATATACGATTAATAACCATGACATGTGTCAAACTCTTCCTGAAATAATTGTTTTTTAACTATCAAACTCTTTCCTGTAAATGTTGCAATTTGCAGCATAAATATGTCACGTGTCTAATTTTGAGGTTAGATTCCTTTTTTCTTTACCATATTTAAAACATAAATATGTTATATGTGTCAAACTCTAAGGGAAATATCAATATCAACAAAATAAATAAATGATATATATATATAAATACGGCACGTGTCTAAACAGTAGTCGAATTAACACAATTAACAATCTAATTAGGACGCCCGTGATGCATATTAATGACAGCTGAGTGTGAAACGAGAATTTAGATGTATTGCTAATGTGTGAGCACGCAGGGGGTCGCAGGAGGTTTTTCTTTTATTGATAATCGGTCTATACAATTTGTTGACACCTGACTTTCGGAATAAATATGCTCTTCTAAATAACGTCTGTGTATTAAAGTTCGATTATATTTTTCTCCTACTGATATATAATTTCCGCTTCAACTAAGGTCTACTTTTTTTGTAGATTGATCGATGGATTATCGATGATATTAAATTGTTTATCATTTACCTGTTGCACTTTCTTAATGAATGGTATTGCATTCTCAACACAAATCTGGCACATGTTATGAACAATATATTATTCTCCAGCTTGTATTCTCCAGCTTGTATTACTTCTAATATACTTACTTAAGAAATAGACTATGAAAATACTATTGACCGGGTGATTTACCAGACAATATCAAGATAATTAATACATCATTGTACTGTCGTTTTGCAATAATAATTAAAAATACAAAAACTATTATATTCTTTTTAAAAACAAAACAAATCATTATTAATATTTTCATTATCACCATACATTTCTATTTTATGATTTTAATAACAATAATGCTTATATATGGCGATTTAATGATATTAATAACGCTAACATACCCCTACATTCATTACTATACCCGGTGGGCGAAACGACTATGTGCGAAACTACCAGGTGCGAAACGACCGGTTGGCGAAACAACTTGTCTCCTTGAAAAGCATAGAGAGTCGGTGGGTTCGCTGTCTGTTGGCTAGTGTATCCTAACCTAGGTCCTTTACCATCCTTGTGACATATCCTGCATGGGGTCTAGTCTTGGTAGTTGTGAGCAAATTGAGCGGCCCGTCTCTGCACTTGCTCGATCCTATTGACAACCTCTGAAGTTCAGGGTTCTCAAAAACAAATTGCCGGAAAGCTTTGAAACTTGGCACACATGTTTGTTATCATTACACAATGTTATATGACAAGAACAATAACTCTGTTATGTATTATACCCCCGCTCTCACAAAGTGAAGTGGAGGCTAGATAGGAGTCATGTTGTTCATAATGTCCTGTCACGTCGCGGAACACATTTTTGTTCAGTCATGTGGCATCGCGTTCAGTATCACATTTGTATTACTACCATTTCTCGCACTGTTTTAAATGGGTTGTTCCCATACTTCATATACTCATAGCAACTGATGACCTCTACATCACCCATTGTTGATTGCCTAATTTATTACAGAATTATGGCCCTGTGTTTGACCTAGTGTAAAAAATAGGGATGTCGGTAAACTTTCGGTTCGGTTTTGCTTCGCGGACGCGGCGGTGTCAAAGAAAATTGATTGATTATGAATAAACATGGCCATTTTTATAATAATTCATCAACTTTAGTCATATCTGACCATTATCCCCCGATCTATAATGATTTGACGCGACTATGTACTGGAGTGGTGCAAGCAATTGTAAAACTATGTTAGCGTAAACAGTTGACGTAAATTCAGACACGCTTTATTTCGAATGCTTTAACAACTTCTACTTTCACTACTGGGAATGAGCATGAATGCTGGAAATCACATCTAAACTTCAAAAATGTTCAGACCCGCCTAGCGGCCTCCAGTGCTACATGCAACCACTGGTCGTTTGGCTTCGCATCCGAAATGTTTCATAAAAATGGTGAATGTCTCATTAAAATTAACCAAATGGGACATCTTTAATCCTAGGGTGATCCCTGTCTGCACCCCATGAGTAACGTCAGGCTTTCAATGCAGCACTCATGTAAGAGGTGGATTGACCTAAATCAAGTATTCAGTAACAATCAGTCATCTAACATACCCTCTGAGATTGCTTGTCCCAACATAAAAATCAACATGTTTACACGTGTTTATCATCGTGATGTAAATTTCGTATTATTATTTTTGAAATTTTAACTATATTTTTTTGTTTCAGGGGACCCGGATTATTGCTGGACTTTATTTTGAACTTATAAGCAAATGGACAATAAAAATGATACTGTGAAATATTTTGTCTCGTTCATGTCATATTTTGTGTCAAGACAGAGTGTTCTTGCTTTGGAAGACTGTTTGCCCTCGTCTTGCAAGGGATGGAATCAAGAAGTGTGCTGAAGCTGGGGAATGTATTGTTACAGATTTTTACTGGTGATCCACATATTCGGATTCTCCAACTAGTGTTAGTCTGACAGTCTGACAGTCTGATGGAGGCAGTGACAGACACAAGACAAATCTTGTGTCTGGTAACCTTACACCACAATTTTCTAGTTGTACCAAGACAGAGAGCAGCAAATTGGTGAACGTAGCGCTTGCCAGACTGATGAACAAAAACTGAAAATGCAATGCAGGAGTATGCGAGCGTTGCAATTACAAATGCTAATCCAGATAGCCAGTCAATTGGCAAATAATTTTCACTGACAGTGATGCACTGCTTGTTGGCAATGGAATGACCAAGTTATGGTCAACATGTAGAAAAAAGTATGGTTAATGGACTCGTTCTTCTTGAATATATCTGATGGGTTCTCCTCACAAGGGATGTCATCCCTCTACCAACTGTCAGAACCTTTGTTGTGGTTTGTGTTGACGAAAATGCTCAAACTGTTTGTTGGTGAGTATATTATGTGCCCTGCCATTACATTAAAATATTTTTTCTAAATGTTTAGTTTTTTTAGCTCTAATGGCCAAGGGTCAGCAGAGCTTATGCCTTGGGATGGCGAAATGTCCTTCGTCCATCGTTAACTTTTGTCTCGTTAAGATGTTAGGGCCTTAATTTTTCATCTGATCTTTAACAAACTTTACCAGATTGTTAATATCAATGATAGATCGGACAAGTTCGGAAACCAGCCCGATTTGACCAGTAACATCGGATTTATGGCCCTTGATTTAGTCAAAAAGCTATGTTTTGCCTCGTTAAGACGATAGGGCCTTCATTTTTCATCCTCTCTTTACCAAACCTTACGAGATTGCTTATGTCGATGAAAGCTCGGACAAGTTCGAAAACCAGCCATATCTGACCTGTAACAGTGGAGTTATGGCCCTTGATTTAGTTAAAAATGCTATATTTTGCCTCGTTAAGATAGAACCTTCATTTTTCATCCAATCTTTACCAAACTTTAATAGATTGTTATTATCAGTTAATGCTCGAACAAATTTGAAAACCAGCCAGATCGGACCAGTAACAGCGGAGTTATGGCCCTTGATTTAGTTAAAAATGCTATATTTTGCCTCGTTAAGATAGAACCTTCATTTTTCATCCAATCTTTACAAAACTTTAATAGATTGTTATTATCAGTTAATGCTCGAACAAATTTGAAAACCAGCCAGATCGGACCAGTGACAGCGGAGTTATGGCCCTTGATTTAGTTAAAAATGCTATATTTTGCCTCGTTAAGATAGAACCTTCATTTTTCATCCAATCTTTACCAAACTTTAATAGATTGTTATTATCAGTTAATGCTCGAACAAATTTGAAAACCAGCCAGATCGGACCAGTAACAGCGGAGTTATGGCCCTTGATTTTGGTAAAAATGCTATATTTTGCCTCGTTAAGATAGAACCTTCATTTTTCATCCAATCTTTACCAAACTTTAATAGATTGTTATTATCAGTTAATGCTCGAACAAATTTGAAAACCAGCCAGATCGGACCAGTAACAGCGGAGTTATGGCCCTTGATTTAGTTAAAAATGCTATATTTTGCCTCGTTAAGATAGAACCTTCATTTTTCATCCAATCTTTACCAAACTTTAATAGATTGTTATTATCAGTTAATGCTCGAACAAATTTGAAAAACAGCCAGATCGGACCAGTAACAGCGGAGTTATGGCCCTTGATTTTGGTAAAAATGCTATATTTTGCCTCGTTCATACGATAAGGCTAGGGTCTACATTTTTCATCTGATCTTTACCAAACATTTACCAGTTTTTTTAGTTATAGCCCTTGATTTAGTAAAAATGCTGTATTGCGACCAAAAGTTTAAAAAAAACATGAATTGCAGTCACTCGCGTCATTGATGTTATAAGAGCCATGTTAGCAAATAGAGCATCCACAGGCCGTGCCACAACATGAACGAACAAGGTCAACACTGTGGTCATATCAGTTCTATCCAGATGAAGATTGGACGGACATGAAGTTCAAGTTACCGTTTAGCAGTATTGCTGAAGGAGTTGCCGATTCAGCCCTATAGTCCGGCCTTGTATAGTAAATTATACATCATATCAAGTATAACATGTTAAACATTGACCAATAATACAATTTCCTTCTGATGTTACAGTCTTTTAGACTATGAGTCATTAGTGAATACTATGACGTTATTAAGTGATTTCATATTGGCCCAGTCATTGGTACAATGACTATCATATTGGCCCAATGCCCAAATGGGGTATACCCAACTATTTATCAAATGCATGCATATTCATGTATAAATTTGTTTTGCAAAATGTTCATCAGATGTCAACATTAATTTAAAAAATTCTAAAACCAATCTTGATCATTTAAGTATTTGCATAGAAAATGCAATCGATTGCCTATCATATGCAGTCATCATTCCGTTGATATAAGAGACGTATTAAATCATTTCTTAGATTTCTGGTTTAGATGTATTTTCATAGTAAACGGAAGTGTTTAGCAACAAAATGGCAACACATCGTTGAGAACGCAAAAGTTGGAAAAACAAAAATAGAAAGTATTTCAAATCATTCTGAAGGAAATATTTAAGAGGACTTCGGATGACATTGTCCGGAATATTACTGGTGATTTGAATTACTGCCATTTACCAGTGATCTGCAAGTAATAGTGGTTGAAATTAGCACTAGCCCTTAGGTGAAAAAATAGTGTTTTAATTCGGGCTAGTAAAAATCTAGAAATTTATATAGTTATACAGTTACAGCCCAACTGTTTATATAAAAAACGGCTTTGGCGCTATAACTAGTTCCTTTCAACATAGGACCATGACACCTCATAGACTGCCATATTGTTTTGAGGTCACTTTGTCAAAGGTCAAGGTCGTGATGACCATACATAGAAAAACACATGCATGGTATCTCGCGGACACCTACTTGATCATGTAACATCATATACTCCCCATGGGACAAGGATGATCCCTATTGTTTTTGAGTTCACTTAGGTCAAAGGTCAAGGTCTTGGTGAAGCATGATCCTGAAACTTCATAGACTGCCCATGGGACAAGGATGATCTATATTGTTTTTGAGGTCATTATAGTTTCAGTAGGTCAAGGAGATATTGACCGGACATCTAGGAAATGCTTTTCACATAAAAACCTAAAAAGTATTAATATAATGCCCAATTAAGCAGCTCTCTTGTCGATAACCATACACTCATTTCCAAGTTTTTCAGAATTCTCAATAATAAAACTTCTTTGAATATATGCCACACTCCCTTTAAATCCCTTGTTTCATACATAATGATGTTGCCTTTCATAAGGCATAACATGTGAAAACAATTTGCAAGACGCTTCTAGCATTCCCTGTTGTAATTATGGAACTAGTTACTCTGGAATATGTCGCATACACGTTCATAAGGCTGTGTTTTCATTGTTTCAATACACATATGCATTTATTTTACAGGGTTTAGGAGATAATACACTGGTTGGCAGGCAATTCTCTGCTGGCACTACAGATGAAAGCTGTGTTTTTTGACCTGACTATGGCTGTCGACGGATGCCACACCAGAGCTTCCAAGACCAAACATGTATATTGTGCTGCCACAGTGTGATGGCAGAGTAGTTACTGGTTTGTTAGAAAACTTTGTTAGCGTAAAACTGGGAAGCCATTTGTACGTGATCCGTGGTCTGTGTCCGTATCCGCGTCAGTGCATGGACGCGGACATGGAACTGATTAAATGGATTCTTCCCAACATTTTCTATATATAACCGATATTTCACTGACACGGACACGGATCACTTACAAATGGATGCCTGATTTAAGTTTGTCATAGAGACATATTAACTTGACTTTAGCCAAAATGATGATTTTCTTCAGCTTTAGATTTTATTTATAATCAATGAGTTGTAATATATGTGCTTTTACTGTTAAAGGGACACACTGCAATCTTTATTTGTTTAAAACCCGCGGCATCCTTTTAGTTTTTCTACATAAATTTAAAATTGTTGCAATTTATTAATATTAAGTTCAAAGCAAATTGTATTTACATATTACAGACTATTGATAATATATTGCACCAATAATATATTGCAACATTTTGTAAAATAACAAGCGTCTCCGAATGGTTAACAACGTTGCGTTGTAAACCTTCAACTCTGATCGCTGCGGGTTCGAATCCCACTGGGAGCTCCACATGTAAGTGAGGAAGTGTCGATTCTTATGGATGGCTTGAGGTGTACAGTAATGGTTCTACCCAGGAAAAGTTGGTGGTCTGCCTCAACCACAAACAAATTGACCGTCACATATAACTTTGCATGTGTTGAAAATAACGTAAAACACCATACAAACAAACAAAAACAAACAAGTTTGTAAAATAATGAAGAAAAAATGAAAACTCTATTTTTTATTTAAAATTTATGCAAGCAAGTTTAAAGTGAAAATGATACTGGATTAATAAATATTGATGCTAATTTTGATGCTTGCATTGCCGTGTGTCCTTTTAATGTATTTTTTTCATTTATCAAAAGGACTGGGGGCGAATTATGAATGTCAACCCAAATAAAAATAAAACCATCAAATTGTGCTTGAGTTTCTTGTAAAATGTGAGCACTAAATCGTCTTTATGTTTAATGAAGTTTTATTATTGTTTATTGAAATGTTTGGTCTAAAAACTCGCAAGGTTCGATGTAATCCTATGGAGCTTACTGATTTTGGAAAGTACTTTCTAAACAGTAACATCAGAACAGTGTTGGGTTTATAGTAATGTTTTAAATTATAAAATAATTTAATGATCAATAAGGCTCCAGGTATAACACACTCCTCCAGTCCCTTTACATTTATCTTTCATTCCTGACCATTGTAATATGTTTTTTTTATTTAGAGTGATGAATAAGGCGAAATAAAACTATATGTGTGGTTCCTATTACAAGTTTAAAAAATAGGGAAGGTAGGTAGGGAAAATAATATATATAATTTTATATTTTATATAAAAATGTTTAAGGTCTTTAAAAACTGGGTTGGTCGAAACCGGAACCACGCATTTAATTGTATTTGGCCTAATTGTAACTTAGGTCTAAGTTAAGAGGCAATTTTGCCACATATACTAAACATGTGCATGTATTTAGTGTTTCCCCTAAAGCAGAATGGTGGGGTAGCTCTCTTTATTTTGGATGCTTTAAAATCTTAACTTTCACTTTGCATTTGACAGATTATTTTTTGAAATGTTATTCACTTTAAAAGAAACCTAACGGGTTACCTTCATTCACTACATAGCAAATGAATTGTTTATAAAAAAAAAAAGAAAAGCAACTAAAATAAATGAGTGAGAAATGCCTTTGTATTTTATTTCCTTTGCAACATTAAAATTGGCATTTTTTTCATTTTAAGATTTCAGTACTCTGGAAAACGCCCATTGTGCTTAGTCTTGCATGCTTAAAAATGCCCCTTTTCAGGGAGCACCCTGCCTTTTTTAAATCCTGGGGTAAACACTAGGTCACTATTTTCATAGGATTTCTTTATAAAAGGAGCCACATTTTTAACAGTTTCATATGGTATTTATATACATGTAATAGTTGTACATGATATAAGTTTATGAAGTTTCGTTTTCAAAACACGCACATTTTCATATATGTTTCATCAAAACATATGTGTTGACTTGTATATGATTCTCATATGATATGATTCATTAATAAAAGATTTTATATGAGAATTGGGTACTCCTCCTTTTTTTAAAGTATCGCGATCATATGAGAATCATTTGAGAATCATAGAATATATATGTGTGGCAACATTGGTAGTGTATAAGTGTATATTTTCAGATGAACTTGATCCTTGATGGTCACAGTTGTATAATGGTCATGATGATGCATCCAATATTTTCTGATTTGTTTTTTAAATCTTAACGATTTTTTTTTAGGAAATTTGTGTTTGAAAATCACCAACATGTGGTTCATTCACTTCATTCTAATTAAAATAATATAAATTACATAATAAAAAAACAAATGAAAGAACTTAAAATCAGTGATTTTGTTACCTGAAAGTCTTGCTAGGGACTCACAATTAAAGAATATGTGCATCCACAGGATGTATATAAATTGGACAAGATTTCTGCTGAAATAGATAATGTCCTCTTTGGTCATTAACATTATGGAAATATCAATATTAAAGGCCACCCAAGTTGAGGAAAGATTTAGTTACTGTGAATCACAACCTGACTCAAAGTTTTTCCAAAGGACTCATAAATCCATAAGGCAATGAGTCCCAGGACTCCTAATAAAACAACTGTAAATAAATCACTCAACATTTTAAGGAATATTTAAAATGAGATCAGTCCAACATTTGATTACCATAAGTATTATAAATACCACCTACAAGCAGATATTCCTAGGTCCTATATATACCACCTACAAGCAGACGTTTGATTACCAATAGCCAATGAATCATCATTTTAAAAGGATTTTATGTGCATAACAATATATATTACAGAAAAGACATTTGGGAGTAATTCTGGCACCAAGTTCAGTCCCTGACAAGTGAGACATATGAATCTGCAGATTTCTTTGTTAAAAGTATGTGTACACAACTAAACAGTAAAGGCCATAATAGTCAAATGAGGGTAATACTGGCATGGTGAAAGACATAAATATCACTTAAACAAAATTCAATATTAGACGAGCAATGGTAGAGATTTTTATTTATACACTACGCACAAATAAAGCTTCTAACACCCAAAAAGAACTTCCATGTACTCGTTTAAAAGCAGCATTTTTATTTCATCCAAGTATATCATATAAGTCACATTGCAAAACAATAAATCTCTGACATAAATCAACCAAAAATATGGCGAATAATGCCTGTAAAATGGATATTGATTTCAGTCATTAATACTAGACATTCTTTAACCATGCTAATTGTTTTGGAGATTAATACCAATAGTGCATCCATGGCTGGGATAGTAAAGACACCGAGTCTAAAACTCTCACCTCTCGTGGCTATGATAGTAAAGACACTGTGTCTAAAACTCTCACCTCTCATGGCTGGGAAGTAAAGACACTGTGTCTAAAACTCTCACCTCTCGTGGCTATGATAGTAAAGACACTGTGTCTAAAACTCTCACCTCTCATGGCTGGGAAGTAAAGACACTGTGTCTAAAACTCTCACCTCTCGTGGCTATGATAGTAAAGACACTGTGTCTAAAACTCTCAACTCTCATGGCTGGGAAGTAAAGACACTGTGTCTAAAACTCTCACCTCTCGTGGCTATGATAGTAAAGACACTGTGTCTAAAACTCTCACCTCTCATGGCTGGGAAGTAAAGACACTGTGTCTAAAACTCTCACCTCTCGTGGCTATGATAGTAAAGACACTGTGTCTAAAACTCTCACCTCTCATGGCTGGGAAGTAAAGACACTGTGTCTAAAACTCTCACCTCTCGTGGCTATGATAGTAAAGACACTGTGTCTAAAACTTTCACCTCTCGTGGCTGGGATAGTAAAGACACTGTGTCTAAAACTCTCACCTCTCGTGGCTATGATAGTAAAGACACTGTGTCTAAAACTCTCACCTCTCATGGCTGGGATAGTAAAGACACTGTGTCTAAAACTCTCACCTCTCGTGGCTGGGAAGTAAAGACACTGTGTCTAAAACTCTCACCTCTCGTGGCTGGGAAGTAAAGACACTGTGTCTAAAACTCTCACCTCTCGTGGCTGGGATAGTAAAGACACTGTGTCTAAAACTCTCACCTCTCGTGGCTGGGAAGTAAAGACACTGTGTCTAAAACTCTCACCTCTCGTGGCTGGGATAGTTAGGACACTGTGTCTAAAACTCTCACCTCTCATGGCTGGGATAGTAAAGACACTGTGTCTAAAACTCTCACCTCTCATGGCTGGGATAGTAAAGACACTGTGTCTAAAACTCTCACCTCTCGTGGCTGGGATAGTAAAGACACTGTGTCTAAAACTCTCACTTCTCGTGGCTGGGATAGTAAATACACTGTGTCTAAAACTCTCACCTCTCATGGCTGGGAAGTAAAGACACTGTGTCTAAAACTCTCACCTCTCATGGCTGGGAAGTAAAGACACTGTGTCTAAAACTCTCACCTCTCGTGGCTGGGATAGTAAAGACACTGTGTCTAAAACTCTCACCTCTCATGGCTGGGATAGTAAAGACACTGTGTCTAAAACTCTCACCTCTCATGGCTGGGAAGTAAAGACACTGTTTCTAAAACTCTCACCTCTCGTGGCTGGGATAGTAAAGACACTGTGTCTAAAACTCTCACCTCTCATGGCTGGGATAGTAAAGACACTGTGTCTAAAACTCTCACCTCTCGTAGCTGGGATAGTAAAGACACTGTGTCTAAAACTCTCACCTCTCATGGCTGGGATAGTAAAGACACTGTGTCTAAAACTCTCACCTCTCATGGCTGGGATAGTAAAGACACTGTGTCTAAAACTCTCACCTCTCATGGCTGGGAAGTAAAGACACTGTGTTTAAAACTCTCACCTCTCGTGGCTAGGATAGTAAAGACACTGTGTCTAAAACTCTCACCTCTTATGGCTGGGATAGTAAAGACACTGTGTCTAAAATTCTCACCTCTCATGGCTGGGAAGTAAAGACACTGTGTCTAAAACTCTCACCTCTCGTGGCTGGGATAGTAAAGACACTGTGTCTAAAACTCTCACCTCTCATGGCTGGGAAGTAAAGACACTGTGTTTAAAACTCTCACCTCTCGTGGCTGGGATAGTAAAGACACTGTGTCTAAAACTCTCACCTCTTATGGCCGGGATAGTAAAGACACTGTGTCTAAAATTCTCACCTCTCATGGCTGGGAAGTAAAGACACTGTGTCTAAAACTCTCACCTCTCGTGGCTGGGATAGTAAAGACACTGTGTCTAAAACTCTCACCTCTCGTGGCTATGATAGTAAAGACACTGTGTCTAAAACTCTCACCTCTCATGGCTGGGATAGTAAAGACACTGTGTCTAAAACTCTCACCTCTCGTGGCTGGGAAGTAAAGACACTGTGTCTAAAACTCTCACCTCTCGTGGCTGGGAAGTAAAGACACTGTGTCTAAAACTCTCACCTCTCGTGGCTGGGATAGTAAAGACACTGTGTCTAAAACTCTCACCTCTCGTGGCTGGGAAGTAAAGACACTGTGTCTAAAACTCTCACCTCTCGTGGCTGGGATAGTTAGGACACTGTGTCTAAAACTCTCACCTCTCATGGCTGGGATAGTAAAGACACTGTGTCTAAAACTCTCACCTCTCATGGCTGGGATAGTATAGACACTTTGTCTAAAACTCTCACCTCTCGTGGCTGGGATAGTAAAGACACTGTGTCTAAAACTCTCACCTCTCGTGGCTGGGATAGTAAATACACTGTGTCTAAAACTCTCACCTCTCATGGCTGGGAAGTAAAGACACTGTGTCTAAAACTCTCACCTCTCATGGCTGGGAAGTAAAGACACTGTGTCTAAAACTCTCACCTCTCGTGGCTGGGATAGTAAAGACACTGTGTCTAAAACTCTCACCTCTCATGGCTGGGATAGTAAAGACACTGTGTCTAAAACTCTCACCTCTTATGGCCGGGATAGTAAAGACACTGTGTCTAAAATTCTCACCTCTCATGGCTGGGAAGTAAAGACACTGTGTCTAAAACTCTCACCTCTCGTGGCTGGGATAGTAAAGACACTGTGTCTAAAACTCTCACCTCTCGTGGCTATGATAGTAAAGACACTGTGTCTAAAACTCTCACCTCTCATGGCTGGGATAGTAAAGACACTGTGTCTAAAACTCTCACCTCTCGTGGCTGGGAAGTAAAGACACTGTGTCTAAAACTCTCACCTCTCGTGGCTGGGAAGTAAAGACACTGTGTCTAAAACTCTCACCTCTCGTGGCTGGGATAGTAAAGACACTGTGTCTAAAACTCTCACCTCTCGTGGCTGGGAAGTAAAGACACTGTGTCTAAAACTCTCACCTCTCGTGGCTGGGATAGTTAGGACACTGTGTCTAAAACTCTCACCTCTCATGGCTGGGATAGTAAAGACACTGTGTCTAAAACTCTCACCTCTCATGGCTGGGATAGTATAGACACTTTGTCTAAAACTCTCACCTCTCGTGGCTGGGATAGTAAAGACACTGTGTCTAAAACTCTCACCTCTCGTGGCTGGGATAGTAAATACACTGTGTCTAAAACTCTCACCTCTCATGGCTGGGAAGTAAAGACACTGTGTCTAAAACTCTCACCTCTCATGGCTGGGAAGTAAAGACACTGTGTCTAAAACTCTCACCTCTCGTGGCTGGGATAGTAAAGACACTGTGTCTAAAACTCTCACCTCTCATGGCTGGGATAGTAAAGACACTGTGTCTAAAACTCTCACCTCTCATGGCTGGGAAGTAAAGACACTGTGTCTAAAACTCTCACCTCTCGTGGCTGGGATAGTAAAGACACTGTGTCTAAAACTCTCACCTCTCTTGGCTGGGATAGTAAAGACACTGTGTCTAAAACTCTCACCTCTCGTAGCTGGGATAGTAAAGACACTGTGTCTAAAACTCTCACCTCTCATGGCTGGGATAGTAAAGACACTGTGTCTAAAACTCTCACCTCTCATGGCTGGGATAGTAAAGACACTGTGTCTAAAACTCTCACCTCTCATGGCTGGGAAGTAAAGACACTGTGTTTAAAACTCTCACCTCTCGTGGCTGGGATAGTAAAGACACTGTGTCTAAAACTCTCACCTCTTATGGCTGGGATAGTAAAGACACTGTGTCTAAAATTCTCACCTCTCATGGCTGGGAAGTAAAGACACTGTGTCTAAAACTCTCACCTCTCGTGGCTGGGATAGTAAAGACACTGTGTCTAAAACTCTCACCTCTCATGGCTGGGAAGTAAAGACACTGTGTCTAAAACTCTCACCTCTCGTGGCTGGGATAGTAAAGACACTGTGTCTAAAACTCTCACCTCTCATGGCTGGGATAGTAAAGACACTGTGTCTAAAACTCTCACCTCTCATGGCTGGGAAGTAAAGACACTGTGTCTAAAACTCTCACCTCTCGTGGCTGGGATAGTAAAGACACTGTGTCTAAAACTCTCACCTCTCATGGCTGGGAAGTAAAGACACTGTGTCTAAAACTCTCACCTCTCGTGGCTGGGATAGTAAAGACACTGTGTCTAAAACTCTCACCTCTCATGGCTGGGATAGTAAAGACACTGTGTCTAAAACTCTCACCTCTCATGGCTGGGAAGTAAAGACACTGTGTCTAAAACTCTCACCTCTCGTGGCTGGGATAGTAAAGACACTGTGTCTAAAACTCTCACCTCTCATGGCTGGGATAGTAAAGACACTGTGTCTAAAACTCTCACCTCTCGTAGCTGGGATAGTAAAGACACTGTGTCTAAAACTCTCACCTCTCATGGCTGGGATAGTAAAGACACTGTGTCTAAAACTCTCACCTCTCATGGCTGGGATAGTAAAGACACTGTGTCTAAAACTCTCACCTCTCATGGCTGGGAAGTAAAGACACTGTGTTTAAAACTCTCACCTCTCGTGGCTGGGATAGTAAAGACACTGTGTCTAAAACTCTCACCTCTTATGGCTGGGATAGTAAAGACACTGTGTCTAAAATTCTCACCTCTCATGGCTGGGAAGTAAAGACACTGTGTCTAAAACTCTCACCTCTCGTGGCTGGGATAGTAAAGACACTGTGTCTAAAACTCTCACCTCTCATGGCTGGGAAGTAAAGACACTGTGTCTAAAACTCTCACCTCTCGTGGCTGGGATAGTAAAGACACTGTGTCTAAAACTCTCACCTCTCATGGCTGGGATAGTAAAGACACTGTGTCTAAAACTCTCACCTCTCATGGCTGGGATAGTAAAGACACTGTGTCTAAAACTCTCACCTCTCATGGCTGGGAAGTAAAGACACTGTGTCTAAAACTCTCACCTCTCGTGGCTGGGATAGTAAAGACACTGTGTCTAAAACTCTCACCTCTCGTGGCTGGGATAGTAAAGACACTGTGTCTAAAACTCTCACCTCTCGTGGCTATGATAGTAAAACACTGTGTCTAAAACTCTCACCTCTCATGGCTGGGAAGTAACGACACTGTGTCTAAAACTCTCACCTCTCGTGGCTATGATAGTAAAGACACTGTGTCTAAAACTCTCACATCTCGTGGCTATGATAGTAAAGACACTGTGTCTAAAACTTTCACCTCTCGTGGCTGGGATAGTAAAGACACTGTGTCTAAAACTCTCACCTCTCGTGGCTATGATAGTAAAGACACTGTGTCTAAAACTCTCACCTCTCATGGCTGGGATAGTAAAGACACTGTGTCTAAAACTCTCACCTCTCATGGCTGGGATAGTAAAGACACTGTGTCTAAAACTCTCACCTCTCGTGGCTGGGATAGTAAAGACACTGTGTCTAAAACTCTCACCTCTCGTGGCTGGGATAGTAAAGACACTGTGTCTAAAACTCTCACCTCTCATGGCTGGGAAGTAAAGACACTGTGTCTAAAACTCTCACCTCTCGTGGCTGGGATGGTAAAGACACTGTGTCTAAAACTCTCACCTCTCGTGGCTGGGATAGTAAAGACACTGTGTCTAAAACTCTCACCTCTCATGGCTGGGATAGTAAAGACACTGTGTCTAAAACTCTCACCTCTCATGGCTGGGATAGTAAAGACACTGTGTCTAAAACTCTCACCTCTCATGGTTGGGAAGTAAAGACACTGTGTCTAAAACTCTCACCTCTCGTGGCTGGGATAGTAAAGACACTGTGTCTAAAACTCTCACCTCTCATGGCTGGGATAGTAAAGACACTGTGTCTAAAACTCTCACCTCTCATGGCTGGGATGTAAAGACACTGTGTCTAAAACTCTCACCTCTCGTGGCTGGGATAGTAAAGACACTGTGTCTAAAACTCTCACCTCTCATGGCTGGGATAGTAAAGACACTGTGTCTAAAACTCTCACCTCTCGTGGCTGGGATAGTAAAGACACTGTGTCTAAAACTCTCACCTCTCATGGCTGGGATAGTAAAGACACTGTGTCTAAAACTCTCACCTCTCATGGCTGGGATAGTAAAGACACTGTGTGTAAAACTCTCACCTCTCATGGCTGGGAAGTAAAGACACTGTGTCTAAAACTCTCACCTCTCGTGGCTGGGATAGTAAAGACACTGTGTCTAAAACTCTCACCTCTCATGGCTGGGATAGTAAAGACACTGTGTCTAAAACTCTCACCTCTCATGGCTGGGAAGTAAAGACACTGTGTCTAAAACTCTCACCTCTCGTGGCTGGGATAGTAAAGACACTGTGTCTAAAACTCTCACCTCTCATGGCTGGGAAGTAAAGACACTGTGTCTAAAACTCTCACCTCTCGTGGCTGGGATAGTAAAGACACTGTGTCTAAAACTCTCACCTCTCATGGCTGGGATAGTAAAGACACTGTGTCTAAAACTCTCACCTCTCGTGGCTGGGATAGTAAAGACACTGTGTCTAAAACTCTCACCTCTCATGGCTGGGATAGTAAAGACACTGTGTCTAAAACTCTCACCTCTCATGGCTGGGAAGTAAAGACACTGTGTCTAAAACTCTCACCTCTCGTGGCTGGGATAGTAAAGACACTGTGTCTAAAACTCTCACCTCTCATGGCTGGGATAGTAAAGACACTGTGTCTTAAACTCTCACCTCTCGTGGCTGGGATAGTAAAGACACTGTGTCTAAAACTCTCACCTCTCGTGGCTGGGATAGTAAAGACACTGTGTCTAAAACTCTCACCTCTCATGGCTGGGATAGTAAAGACACTGTGTCTAAAACTCTCACCTCTCATGGCTGGGATAGTAAAGACACTGTGTCTAAAACTCTTACCTCTCGTGGCTGGGAAGTAAAGACACTGTGTCTAAAACTCTCACCTCTCATGGCTGGGATAGTAAAGACACTGTGTCTAAAACTCTCACCTCTCATGGCTGGGAAATAAAGACACTGTGTCTAAAACTCTCACCTCTCGTGGCTGGGATAGTAAAGACACTGTGTCTAAAACGCTCACCTCTCGTGGCTGGGATAGTAAAGACACTGTGTCTAAAACTCTCACCTCTCATGGCTGGGAAGTAAAGACACTGTGTCTAAAACTCTCACCTCTCGTGGCTGGGATAGTAAAGACACTGTGTCTAAAACTCTCACCTCTCGTGGCTGGTATAGTAAAGACACTGTGTCTAAAACTCTCACCTCTCATGGCTGGGATAGTAAAGACACTGTGTCTAAAACTCTCACCTCTCGTGGCTGGGATAGTAAAGACACTGTGTCTAAAACTCTCACCTCTCATGGCTGGGAAGTAAAGACACTGTGTCTAAAACTCTCATCTCTCGTGGCTGGGATAGTAAAGACACTGTGTCTAAAACTCTCACCTCTCATGGCTGGGATAGTAAAGACATTGTGTCTAAAACTCTCACCTCTCGTGGCTGGGATAGTAAAGACACTGTGTCTAAAACTCTCACCTCTCGTGGCTGGGATAGTAAATACACTGTGTCTAAAACTCTCACCTCTCATGGCTGGGAAGTAAAGACACTGTGTCTAAAACTCTCACCTCTCATGGCTGGGAAGTAAAGACACTGTGTCTAAAACTCTCACCTCTCGTGGCTGGGATAGTAAAGACACTGTGTCTAAAACTCTCACCTCTCATGGCTGGGATAGTAAAGACACTGTGTCTAAAACTCTCACCTCTCATGGCTGGGAAGTAAAGACACTGTGTCTAAAACTCTCACCTCTCGTGGCTGGGATAGTAAAGACACTGTGTCTAAAACTCTCACCTCTCATGGCTGGGATAGTAAAGACACTGTGTCTAAAACTATCACCTCTCGTAGCTGGGATAGTAAAGACACTGTGTCTAAAACTCTCACCTCTCATGGCTGGGATAGTAAAGACACTGTGTCTAAAACTCTCACCTCTCATGGCTGGGATAGTAAAGACACTGTGTCTAAAACTCTCACCTCTCATGGCTGGGAAGTAAAGACACTGTGTTTAAAACTCTCACCTCTCGTGGCTGGGATAGTAAAGACACTGTGTCTAAAACTCTCACCTCTTATGGCTGGGATAGTAAAGACACTGTGTCTAAAATTCTCACCTCTCATGGCTGGGAAGTAAAGACACTGTGTCTAAAACTCTCACCTCTCGTGGCTGGGATAGTAAAGACACTGTGTCTAAAACTCTCACCTCTCATGGCTGGGAAGTAAAGACACTGTGTCTAAAACTCTCACCTCTCGTGGCTGGGATAGTAAAGACACTGTGTCTAAAACTCTCACCTCTCATGGCTGGGATAGTAAAGACACTGTGTCTAAAACTCTCACCTCTCATGGCTGGGAAGTAAAGACACTGTGTCTAAAACTCTCACTCTCGTGGCTGGGATAGTAAAGACACTGTGTCTAAAACTCTCACCTCTCATGGCTGGGAAGTAAAGACACTGTGTCTAAAACTCTCACCTCTCGTGGCTGGGATAGTAAAGACACTGTGTCTAAAACTCTCACCTCTCATGGCTGGGATAGTAAAGACACTGTGTTAAAACTCTCACCTCTCATGGCTGGGAAGTAAAGACACTGTGTCTAAAACTCTCACCCTCGTGGCTGGGATAGTAAAGACACTGTGTCTAAAACTCTCACCTCTCATGGCTGGGATAGTAAAGACACTGTGTCTAAAACTCTCACCTCTCGTAGCTGGGATAGTAAGTCACTGTGTCTAAAACTCTCACCTCTCATGGCTGGGATAGTAAAGACACTGTGTCTAAAACTCTCACCTCTCATGGCTGGGATAGTAAAGACACTGTGTCTAAAACTCTCACCTCTGCATGGCTGGGAAGTAAAGACACTGTGTTTAAAACTCTCACCTCTCGTGGCTGGGATAGTAAAGACACTGTGTCTAAAACTCTCACCTCTTATGGCTGGGATAGTAAAGACACTGTGTCTAAAATTCTCACCTCTCATGGCTGGGAAGTAAAGACACTGTGTCTAAAACTCTCACCTCTCGTGGCTGGGATAGTAAAGACACTGTGTCTAAAACTCTCACCTCTCATGGCTGGGAAGTAAAGACACTGTGTCTAAAACTCTCACCTCTCGTGGCTGGGATTAGTAAAGACACTGTGTCTAAAACTCTCACCTCTCATGGCTGGATAGTAAAGACACTGTGTCTAAAACTCTCACCTCTCATGGCTGGGATAGTAAAGACACTGTGTCTAAACTCTCACCTCTCATGGCTGGGAAGTAAAGACACTGTGTCTAAAACTCTCACCTCTCGTGGCTGGGATAGTAAAGACACTGTGTCTAAAACTCTCACCTCTCGTGGCTGGGATAGTAAAGACACTGTGTCTAAAACTCTCACCTCTCGTGGCTATGATAGTAAAACACTGTGTCTAAAACTCTCACCTCTCATGGCTGGGAAGTAACGACACTGTGTCTAAAACTCTCACCTCTCGTGGCTATGATAGTAAAGACACTGTGTCTAAAACTCTCACATCTCGTGGCTATGATAGTAAAGACACTGTGTCTAAAACTTTCACCTCTCGTGGCTGGGATAGTAAAGACACTGTGTCTAAAACTCTCACCTCGTGGCTATGATAGTAAAGACACTGTGTCTAAAACTCTCACCTCTCATGGCTGGGATAGTAAAGACACTGTGTCTAAAACTCTCACCTCTCATGGCTGGGATAGTAAAGACACTGTGTCTAAAACTCTCACCTCTCGTGGCTGGGATAGTAAAGACACTGTGTCTAAAACTCTCACCTCTCGTGGCTGGGATAGTAAAGACACTGTGTCTAAAACTCTCACCTCTCATGGCTGGGAAGTAAAGACACTGTGTCTAAAACTCTCACCTCGTGGCTGGGATGGTAAAGACACTGTGTCTAAAACTCTCACCTCTCGTGGCTGGGATAGTAAAGACACTGTGTCTAAAACTCTCACCTCTACACTGGCTTGGGATAGTAAAGACACTGTGTCTAAAACTCTCACCTCTCATGGTTGGGATAGTAAAGACACTGTGTCTAAAACTCTCACCTCTCATGGTGGGAAGTAAATGACCCACTGTGTCTAAAACTCTCACCT
>JAWPHD010016038.1:0-10000 GCA_037043455.1 Cyrtodaria siliqua
TATATGTGTAAGAACGGAATATATGTGTAAGAATATATATGCGTAAGAACGGAATATATATGTGTAAGAACGGAATATATATGTGTAAGAAAGGAATATATATGCGTAAGAACTGAATATATATGTGTAAGAACTGAATATATATGTGTAAAAACTGAATATATATGCGTAAAAACTGAATATATATGCGTAAAACTGAATATATATGCGAAGGAACTGAATATATATGCGTAAGAACGGAATATATATGTGTAAGAACGGAATATATATGTGTAAGAACGGAATATATATGTGTAATAACGGAATATATATGTGTAAGAAGTGAATATATATTTGTAAGAACTGAATATATATGTGTAAGAACTGAATATATAGGTGTAAGAACTGAATATATATGCGTAAGAACTTAATATATATGCGTAAGAACTGAATATATATGCGTAAGAACTGAATATATATGTGTAAGAACGGAATATATATGTGTAAAAACGGAATATATATGTGTAAGAACGGAATATATACGTGTAAGAACGCAATATATACGTGTAAGAATTGAATATATATGTGTAAGAACGGAATATATATGTATTAGAACGAAATATATATGTGTAAGAACGGAATATATATGTGTAAGAACGGAATATATGTGTAAGAATATATATGCGTAAGAACGGAATATATATGTGTCAGAACGGAATATATATGTGTAAGAACGGAGTATATATGCGTAAGAACTGAATATATATGCGTAAGATCTGAATATATATGCGTAAGAACTGAATATATATGCGTAAAACTGAATATATATTCGAAAGAACGAAATATATATGCGTAAGAAAGGAATATATGTGTAAGAACGGAATATATATGTGTAAGAAGGGAATATATATGTGTAAGAGCGGAATATATACGTGTAAGAACGGAAAATATGTGTAAGAACAGAATATATACGTGTAAGAAAGGAATATGTATCTCTAAGAACGGAATATATATGTGTAAGAGCTGAATATATATGTGTAAGAACTAAATATATATGCTTAAGAACTGAATATATTTGCGTAAGAACTGAATATATATGCGTAAGAACACAATATATATGCGTAGGAACTGAATATATATGCGTAAGAACTGGATATATGCTTAAGAACTGAATATATATGCGTAAGAACTGAATATATATGCGTAAAACTGAATATATATGTGTAAGAACTGCATATATATGCGTAAGAACTGAATATATATGTGTAAGAACGAAATATATATGTGTAAGAACTGAATATATATGTGTTAGAACGGAATATATGTGTAAGAATATATATGCGTAAGAACGGAATATATATGTGTAAGAACGGAATATATATACGTAAGAACTGAATATATGTGTAAGAATATATATGCGTAAGAACTGAATATATATGTGAAAGAACTGAATATCTATGCGTAAGAACTGAATAAATATGCGTAAGAACTGAACATATATGCGTAAGAACTGAACATATATGCGTAATAACTGAACATATATGCGTAAGAACTGAATATATATGCATAAGAACTGAATATATGGGTAAGAACTGAATATATATGCGTAAGAACTGAATATATATGCGTAAGAACTGAACATATATGCGTAAGAACTGAATATATATGCGTAAGAACTGAACATATATGCGTAAGAACTGACCATATATGGGTAAGAACTGAATATATATGCGTAAGAACTGAATATATATGTGTAAGAACGGAATATGTATGTGTAAGAACGGAATATATATGTGTAAGAACGGAATATATATGTGTAAGAACGAAATATATATGTGTAAGAACGGAATACATATGTGTAAGAATGGAATATGTATGTTTAAGAACGGAATATAAATGTGTAAGAGTGGAATATGTATGTGTAAGAACTGAATATATATGTGTAAGAACGGAATATATATGTGTTAGAACTTAATATATATGTGTAACAACTGAATATATATGCGTAAGAACTGAATATATATGCGTAAGAACTGAATATATATGCGTAAAACTGAATATATATGCGAAGGTACTGATTATATATGCGCAAGAACGGAATATATATGCGTAAAACTGAATATATATGCGTAAGAACTGAATATATATGCGTAAGAACGTAATATATATGTGTAAGAACGGAATATATATATGTAAGAATGGAATATATATGTGTAACATCGGAATATATATGTGTAAGAACTGAATATATATGTGTAATAACGGAATATATGTGTAAGAATATATATGCGTAAGAACGGAATATATATGTGTAAGAACGGAATATATATGTGTAAGAACGGAATATATATGCGTAAGAACTGAATATATATGTGTAAGAACTGAATATATATGTGTAAAAACTGAATATATATGCATAAAAACTGAATATATATGCGTAAAACTGAATATATATGCGAAGGAACGGAATATATATGCGCAAGAACGGAATATATGTGTAAGAACGGAATATATATGTGTAAGAACGGAATATATACGTGTAAGAACGGAATATATATGTGTAAGAACAGTATATATATGTGTAAGAACGGAATATATATGTGTAAGAACGGAATATATACCTGTAAGAACGGAATATATATGTGTAAGAACCGAATATATATGTGTAAGAAATGAATATATATATGCGTAAGAACTGAATATATATGTGTAAGAACTGAATATATATGCGTAAGAACTGAATAAATATGCGTAAGAACTGAATATATATGCGTAAGAACTGAAAATATATGCGTAATAACTGAACATATATGCGTAAGAACTGAATATATATGCGTAAGAACTGAATATATGCGTAAGAACTGAATATATATGCGTAAGAACTGAATATATATGCGTAAGAACTGAACATATATGCATAATAACTGAATATATATGCCTAAGAACTGAACATATATGCGTAAGAACTGACCATATATGCGTAAGAACTGAATATATATGTGTAAGAACTGAATATATATGCGTAAAAACTGAATATATATGCATAAAACTGAATATATATGCGAAGGAACGGAATATATATGCGCAAGAACGGAATATATGTGTAAGAACGGAATATATATGTGTAAGAACGGAATATATACGTGTAAGAACGGAATATATATGTGTAAGAACAGTATATATATGTGTAAGAACGGAATATATATGTGTAAGAACGGATTATATACATGTAAGAACGGAATATATACGTGTAAGAACCGAATATATATGTGTAAGAAATGAATATATATATGCGTAAGAACTGAATATATATGTGTAAGAACTGAATATATATGCGTAAGAACTGAATAAATATGCGTAAGAACTGAACATATATGCATAAGAACTGAAAATATATGCGTAATAACTGAACATATATGCGTAAGAACTGAATATATATGCGTAAGAACTGAATATATGCGTAAGAACTGAATATATATGCGTAAGAACTGAATATATATGCGTAAGAACTGAACATATATGTGTAAGAACGGAATATATATGTGTAAAAACGGAATATATATGTGTCAGAATAGAATATATACGTGTAAGAACGTAATATATACGTGTAAGAACGGAATATATATGTGTAAGAACGGAATATATATGTATTAGAATGGAATATAAATGTGTAAGAATGGAATATATATGTGTAAGAACGGAATATATATGCGAAAGAACTGAATATATATGCGTTAAAACTGAACATATATGCGTAAGAACGGAATATATATGCGTTAGAACGGAATATATACGTGTAAGAACCGAATATATATTTGTAAGAAATGAATATATATGCGTAAGATCTGAATATATATGCGTAAGACGGAATATATATTGTATGAACTGAATATATATGCGTAAAACTGAATATATATGAGTAAGAACTGAATATATATGTGTAAGAACGGAATATATATGTGTAAGAACTGCATATATATGCGTAAGAACTGAATATATATGTGTAAGAACGAAATATATATGTGTAAGAACTGAATATATATGTGTAAGAACGGAATATATCTGTAAGAATATATATGCGTAAGAACGGAATATATATGTGTAAGAACGGAATATATATACGTAAGAACTGAAAATATATGCGTAAGAACTGAAAATATATGCGTAATAACTGAACATATATGCGTAAGAACTGAATATATATGCATAAGAACTGAATATATGGGTAAGAACTGAATATATATGCGTAAGAACTAAATATATATGCGTAAGAACTGAACATATATGCGTAAGAACTGAATATATATGCGTAAGAACTGAACATATATGCGTAAGAACTGAACATATATGCGTAAGCACTGAATATATATGCGTAAGAACTGAATATATATGCGTAAGAACAGAATATATATGTGTAAGAACGGAATATGTATGTGTAAGAACGGAATATATATGTGTAAGAACGGAATATATATGTGTAAGAACGAAATATATATGTGTAAGAACGGAATACATATGTGTAAGAATGGAATATGTATGTTTAAGAACGGAATATAAATGTGTAAGAGTGGAATATGTATGTGTAAGAACTGAATATATATGTGTAAGAACGGAATATATATGTGTAAGAACTGAATATATATGTGTAACAACTGAATATATATGCGTAAGAACTGAATATATATGTGTAAGAATGTAATATATATGTGTAAGAACGGAATATATATATGTAAGAATGGAATATATATGTGTAAGAACTGAATATATATGTGTAAGAACGGAATATATGTGTAAGAATATATATGCGTAAGAACGGAATATATATGTGTAAGAACGGAATATATATGCGTAAGAACTGAATATATATGTGTAAGAACTGAATATATATGTGTAAAAACTGAATATATATGCGTAAAAACTGAATATATATGCGTAAAACTGAATATATATGCGAAGGAACGGAATATATATGCGCAAGAACGGAATATATGTGTAAGAACGGAATATATATGTGTAAGAACGGAATATATACGTGTAAGAACGGAATATATATGTGTAAGAACAGTATATATATGTGTAAGAACGGAATATATATGTGTAAGAACGGAATATATACATGTAAGAACGGAATATATATGTGTAATAACCGAATATATATGTGTAAGAACTGAATATATATATGCGTAAGAACTGAATATATATGCGTAAGAACTGAATAAATATGCGTAAGAACTGAACATATATGCGTAAGAACTGAAAATATATGCGTAATAACTGAACATATATGCGTAAGAACTGAATATATATGCGTAAGAACTGAATATATGCGTAAGAACTGAATATATATGCGTAAGAACTGAATATATATGCGTAAGAACTGAACATATATGCGTAAGAACTGAATAAATATGCGTAAGAACTGAACATATATGCGTAAGAACTGAAAATATATGCGTAATAACTGAACATATATGCGTAAGAACTGAATATATATGCGTAAGAACTGAATAAATATGCGTAAGAACTGAACATATATGCGTAAGAACTGAAAATATATGCGTAATAACTGAACATATATGCGTAAGAACTGAATATATATGCGTAAGAACTGAATATATATGCGTAAGAACTGAATATATATGCGTTAGAACTCAACATATATGTGTAAGAACGGAATATATATGTGTAAAAACGGAATATATATGTGTAAGAATAGAATATATACGTGTAAGAACGTAATATATACGTGTAAAAACGTAATATATACGTGTAAGAACGGAATATATATGTGTAAGAACGGAATATATATGTATTAGAATGGAATATAAATGTGTAAGAATGGAATATATATGTGTAAGAACGGAATATATATGCGAAAGAACTGAATATATATGCGTTAGAACTGAACATATATGCGTAAGAACGGAATATATATGCGTTAGAACGGAATATAGACGTGTAAGAACCGAATATATATTTGTAAGAAATGAATATATATGCGTAAGAACTGAATATATATGCGTAAGAACGGAATATATATTGTATGAACTGAATATATATGCGTAAAACAGAATATATATGAGTAAGAACTGAATATATATGTGTAAGAACGGAATATATATGTGTAAGAACGGAATATATGTGTAAGAACTGAATATATATGTGTAAGAACGTAATTTATGTGTAAGAATATATATGCGTAAGAACGGTATATATATGTGTAAGAACTGAATATATATGCGTAAGAACTGAATATATATGTGTAAGAACTGAATATATATGTGTAAAAACTGATTAAATATCGGCGTAAGAACTGAATATATATGCGTAAAACTGAATATATATGCGAAAGAACGGAATATATATGAGTAAGAACGGAATATATATGTGTAAGAACGGAATAAATATTTGTAAGAACTGAATATATGTTTAAGAACTGAATATATATGTGTAAAAACTGAATACATATGCGTAAGAACTGAATATATATGCGTAAAACTAAATATATATGCGAAAGAACGGAATATATATGCGTAAAAACGGAATATATGTGTAAGAACGGAATATATATGTGTAAGAACGGAATATATATGTGTAAGAACAGAATATATATGTGTAAGAACGGAATGTATATGTGTAAGAACGGAATATATATGTGTAAGAACGGAATATATACATGTAAGAACGGAATATATACGTGTAAGAACGGAATATATATGTGTAAGAACTGAATATATATGCGTAAGAACTGAATATATATTTATAAGAACTGAATATATATGTGTAAGAACGGAATATATATGTGTAATAACGGAATATATATGTGTAAGAAGTGAATATATATGTGTAAGAACTGAATATATATGTGTAAGAACTGAATATATATGTGTAAGAACTGTGTAAGAACTGAATATATATGTGTAAGAACTGAATATATATGTGTAAGAACTGAATATATATGCGTAAGATCTGAATATATATGCGTAAGATCTGAATATATATGTGTAAGAACTGAATATATATGAGTAAGGTCTGAATATATATGCGTAAGATCTGAATATATATGCGTAAGAACTGAATATATATGCGTAAAACTGAATATATATGCGAAAGAACGGATTATATATGCGTAAGAAAGGAATATATGTGTAAGAAAGGAATATATTTACGTAAGAACGGAATATATATGTGTAAGAACGGAATATATACGTGTAAGAACGGAATATATATGTGTAAGAACAGAATATATATGTGTAAGAACGGAATACATATGTGTAAGAATGGAATATGTATGTGTAAGAACGGAATATAAATGTGTAAGAACGGAATATGTATGTGTAAGAACTGAATATATATGTGTAAGAAATGAATATATATGCGTAAGAACAGAATATATATGCGTAAGAACGGAATATATATGTGTATGAACTGAATATATATGCGTAAAACTGAATATATATGCGTCAGAACTGAATATATATGTGTAAGACCGGAACATATATGTGTAAGAACGGAATATATGTTTAAGAATATATATGCGTAAGAACGGAATATATATGTGTAAGACCGGAATATATATGCGTAAGAACTGAATATATATGTGTAAGAACTGAATATATATGTGTAAAAACTGAATATATATGCGTAAGAACTGAATATATATGCGTAAAACTGAATATATATGCGAAAGAACGGAATAAATATGTGTAAGAACTGAATATATATGTGTAAGAACTGAATATATATGTGTAAGAACTGAATATATATGCGTAAGAACTGAATATATATGCGTAAAACTGAATATATATGCGAAAGAACGGAATATAAACGCGTAAGAACGGAATATGTGTGTAAGAACGGAATATATATGTGTAAGAACGGAATAAATATGTGTAAGAACGGAATATATATGTGTAAGAACGGAATATATATGTGTAAGAAGTGAATATATATGTGTAAGAACTGAATATTTATGTGTTAGAACTGAATATATATGTGTAAGAACTGAATATATATGTGTAAGAACTGAATATATATGTGTAAGAACTGAATATATATGTGTAAGAACTGAATATATATGCGTAACAACTGAATATATATGCGTAAGAACTGAATATATATGCGTAAGAACTGAATATATATGTGTAAGAACGGAATATATATGTGTAAAAACGGAATATATATGTGTAAGAACGGAATATATACGTGTAAGAACGCAAAATATTCGTGTAAGAACGGAATATATATGTGTAAGAACGGAATATATATGCATTAGAACGGAATATATATGTGTAAGAATTGAATATATATGTGTAAGAACGGAATATATGTGTAAGAATATATATGCGTAAGAACGGAATATATATGTGTAAGAACGGAATATATATGCGTTAGAACGGAATATATATGTGTAAGAACGGAATATATATGCGTAAGATCTGAATATATATGTGTAAGAACTGAATATATATGCGTAAGATCTGAATATATATGCGTAAGAACTGAATATATATGCGTAAAACTGAATATATATGCGAAAGACGGAATATATATGCGTAAAAAAGGAATATATGAGTTAGAACGGAATATGTACGTGTAAGAACGGAATATATATGTGTAAAAACGGAATCTATATGCGTAAGAACGGAATATATATGCCTAAAACTGAATATATATGTGTAAGAACTGAATATATATGCGTAAGAACTGAATATATATGCGTAAGAACGGAATATATACGTGTAAGAACGGAATATATATGTGTAAGAACAGAATATATACGTGTAAGAACGGAATATATATGTGTAAAAACGGAATATATATGTGTAAGAACGGAATATATACGTGTAGAAACGGAATATATATGTGTAAGAACGGAATATATATGCGTTAGAACGGAATATATATGTGTAAGAACGGAATATATATGTGTAAGAACGGAATATATGTGTAAGAATATATATGCGTAAGAACGGAATATATATGTGTAAGAACGGAATATATATGCGTAAGAACAGAATATATATGCGTTAGAACTCAACATATATGTGTATGAACGGAATATATATGTGTAAAAACGGAATATATACGTGTAAGAATCGAATATATACGTGTAAGAACGTAATATATATCGTGTAAGAACGGAATATATATGTGTAAGAACGGAATATATATATATTAGAATGCAATATATATGTGTAAGAATGGAATATATATGTGTAAGAACGAAATATATATGCGAAAGAACTGAATATATATGCAGACAGACAAACAGACAGACAGACAGACAGGATAGACAGACACGCAGACAGAGTCCCAGACAGGCCAGGCAGAGAGCCAGACAGAGACCCAGACAGGCCAGACAGACAGACAGAGGGCCATACAGAGAGCCAGACAGGCCAGACAGAGAGCCAGACAGGCCAGACAGACAGAGACCCAGACAGGCCAGACAGACAGACAGACAGACAGACATCCAGACATCCAGATAGGCCAGACAGACAGACAGACAGAGAGCCAGACATGCTAGACAGACAGACAGACAGTCAGACAGACAGGCAAGACAGAAACCCAGACAGAGACCCAGACAGGCCAGCCAGCCAGCCAGCCAGACAGACAGACAGACAGACAGACAGACAGGCTAGACAGACAGGCAGACAGAGACCCAGACAGGCCAGGCAGAGAGCCAGACAGAGACCCAGACAGGCCAGACAGACAGACAGACAGACAGACAGACAGAGGGCCAGACAGAGGGCCAGACAGAGAGGCAGACAGGCCAGACAGAGACCCAGACAGGCCAGCCAGCCAGCCAGCCAGCCAGACAGACAGACAGACAGACAGACAGACAGACAAGCTAGACAGACAGGCAGACAGAGACCCAGACAGGCCAGACAGAGAGCAAGACAGGCCAGGCAGACAGACAGACATACAGACAGACAGACAGACAGAGGGCCAGACAGAGGGCCAGACAGAGAGGCAGACAGGCCAGACAGAGACCCAGACAGGCCAGACAGACAGACAGACA
>JAWPHD010016038.1:30000-32500 GCA_037043455.1 Cyrtodaria siliqua
TGTACATAAGTAATATGTATGGGCTTAAATCCAGATCAGGTTTGTACATTAGATTCATGCATAGGGTTGTATTAAGGGAAATAGTCGGAGCCAGGTTTGTACATAATGGGTATGTAAGTGCTTGTATAATGGAACAATAGTCAGGGTCAGGTTTGTACATAATACGTATGGGCTTTAATTAAGATACACTATTCAGGTTCTGGTTTGTACATAAATCTTATATACCGACCCCTTAGAGCATCAAGGTGCTATCTGCACTTTTTGAGTTATTGAGATAAATGGATTTTAAGATTTGAACACTTACAGAAACTTATCTTTACACTTTTAACATTAAAATTTTGTATTATATATTATGAATATATGTAGATTATCGAAACATGTTTGTTTTTCTTTGATATATTTATTGAACTATGAGTTATGCCCCCTTTTATCAAATAGCACCTTGATGCATACACAAATCGTTGAATATATTTGTGCATCAAGGTGCTATTTGACAAATAGCACCTTGATGCACATACCCTTCTGGCTTTTATAAGTATGTATTTCTCAAATAGACCCTTCTGTGCATATAATAATGTACCCAGTTTAGGTTAGTATGTGCAAAATGGTATGTTTATATGCTTGTTTTAGTACTTTAACAGTCGTCAACCATTAAAATACTAATAGTAGGCTGCACTTTTTATTTTTTTAATGCAGTACATAAGGATTAAGTCACAAAGTATTTATTATTTATTTACATGCATTGCATTTTACACAGTCATATATATGTAACTGAATGAAAGATTATTTAAAAGAAAATGTAATGACGAGAATAATTTTAACTCAAGTATCTTCCATTTTTCCTTGAACGCTACTGCAGCATTATACTGTACAATAGCCTATTCATCATCAGTGTCATGTCCGCTTTCGGATAAATATGGCAATGTAAGGCAATACATTCGCTGCCTCTAATGGTATACCATTCAATTCAGTATTGTATTTGGCATACATTTACATGTTTATTGCCAAAACCTGGTGAAATACAATGCAACATATTTTAAAGAAGAGTGCAAACAAACCTACTTCATTCAGAAAATGAATACATATATTACAGAGGACTAGTTATAGTTAGTACTTTCAATCAATGGCGTTTTATCACATTTCATCACCATTTTTATCACATTTCATCACCATTATCAATACTGTGTTCTAAGATCATTTATTTTTATGGAATTTCAGGAATAATACATAGATACTCTGATAACCATCGGTATTCAGTCAGCACACTTGCTTTCCATTGCCTCTTCCTTGTAATTGATTCAACTTCTGTCTGTCTGGCGTGTCTGGCTGTCTGGCTGTCTGACTGTCTGTCTGGCCAGTCTGGGTCTCTGTCTGCCTGTCTGTCTAGCCTGTCTGTCTGTCTGTCTGTCTGTCTGTCTGTCTGTCTGTCTGTCTGTCTGTCTGGCCTGTCTGGGTCTCTGTCTGTCTGTCTGTCTGTCTGTCTGTCTGGCCTGTCTGTATGTCTGTCTGTCTGTCTGGCCCTCTGTCTGTCTGTCTGTCTGTCTGTCTGGCCTGTCTGGCTCTCTGTCTGGCTCTCTGCCTGGCCTGTCTGGGTCTCTGTCTGCCTGTCTGTCTAGCCTGTCTGTCTGTCTGTCTGTCTGTCTGTCTGTCTGTCTGTCTGTCTGTCTGTCTGGCCTGTCTGTCTTGTCTGTCTGTCTGTCTGTCTGGCCCTGTCTGGTCTCTCTCTGGCCAGTCTTGCTCTTTGTCTGGCCCTCTGTCTGTCTGTCTGTCTGTCTGTCTGTCTGTCTGTCTAGCCTGTCTGACTATCTGTCTGACTGTCTGTCTGGTCTGTCTGTCTGTCTGTCTGTCTGTCTGTCTGTCTGTCTGGCTGGCCTGTCTTGGTCTCTGTCTGGCCAGTCTTGCTCTATGTCTGGCCCTCAGTTCTGGCCTCTCTGTCTGGCCCTCTGTCTGAGCCACTCTGTCTGTCTGTCTGTCTATCTGTCTGGCCTGTCTGGGTCTCTTCTGTCTGTCTGGCTGTCTGTCTGGCCTGTCTGGGTCTCTGACTGTCTGAGGCCTGTCTGGCTCACTGTCTGGCATGTCTGGCTCTCTGTCTGGCCCTCTGGTCTGGCCTCTGTCTGGCCCTCTGTCTGGCCCTCTGTCTGTCTGTCTGTATGTCTGTCTGTGTTTGTCTGTCTGTCTGTCTGTCTGTCTGTCTGGCCTGTCTGGGTCTCTGTCTGGGTCTCTGCCTGGCCTGTCTGGGTCTCTGTCTGCCTGTCTGTCTAGCCTGTCTGTCTGTCTGTCTGTCTGCCTGTCTGTCTGTCTGTCTGTCTGCCTGTCTGGGTCTCTGTCTGGGTCTCTGCCTGGCCTGTCTTGGGTCTCTGTCTGCCTGTCTGTCTAGCCTGTCTGTCTGTCTGTCTGTCCTGTCTGTCTGTCTGTCTGTCTGTCTGTCTGGCCTGTCTAGGTCTGTCCTGTCTGGCCTGTCTGGGTCTCTGTCTATCCTGTCTGGTCTCTGATCTGAGCC
>JAWPHD010016038.1:37500-51965 GCA_037043455.1 Cyrtodaria siliqua
TGTCTGTCTGTCTGTCTGTCTGTCTGTCTGTCTGTCTGTCTGTCTGTCTGTCTGTCTGTCTGTCTGTCTGTCTGTCTGTCTGTCTGTCTGTCTGTCTGTCTGTCTGTCTGTCTGTCTGTCTGTCTGTCTGTCTGTCTGTCTGTCTGTCTGTCTGTCTGTCTGTCTGTCTGTCTGTCTGTCTGTCTGTCTGTCTGTCTGTCTGTCTTGTCTGTCTGGCTGTCTGGCTGGCCTGTCTGGCTGTCTGGCTGTCTGGCTGTCTGGCCTGTCTGTCTGTCTGTCTGTCTGTCTGGCCTGTCTGGCTCTCTGTCTGGCCCTCTGTCTGGCCCTCTGTCTGGCCCTCTGTCTAGCCCTCTGTCTGTCTGTCTGTCTGTCTGTCTGTCTGTCTGGCTGGCCTATCTGGGTCTCTGTCTGGCCAGTCTTGCTCTCTGTCTGGCCCTCTGTCTGGCCCTCTGTCTGGCTCTCTGTCTGTCTGTCTGTCTGTCTGTCTGTCTGTCTGTCCTGTCTGTCCTGTCTGGCTCTCTCTCTGGCCTGTATTGCTCTCTGTCTGGCCCTCTGTCTGGCCCTCTGTCTGTCTGTCTGTCTGTCTGTCTGTCTGTCTGTCTGTCTGTCTGTCTTTCTGTCTGACTGTCTGTCTGTCTGGCCTGTCTGGCTGGCTGTCTGTCTGTCTGTCTGTCAGTCTGTCTGTCTGTCTGTCTGTCTGTCTGTCTGTCTGTCTGTCTGTCTGTCTGTCTGTCTGTCTGTCTGTCTGTCTGTCTGTCTGTCTGTCTATATATTCAGTTTTACGCATAAATATTCAGTTCTTACGCATATATATTCAGTTCTTACTCATATATATTCAGTTCTTACGCATATATATTCCGTTCTTACACATATATATTCCGTTCTTAAGCATATATATTCAGTTCATACACATATATATTCAGTTCTTACACATATATATTCTGTTCTTACACATATATATTCAGTTCTTACGCATATATATTCCGTTCTTACACATATATATTCCGTTCTTATACATATATATTCAGTTCTTACGCATATATATTCAGTTCTTACGCATATATATTCAGTTCTTACGCATATATATTCAGTTCTTAAGCATATATATTCAGTTCTTACGCATATATATTCAGTTCTTACACATATATATTCAGTTATTACGCATATATATTCAGCTCTTACGCTTATATATTCAGTTCTTACGCATATATATTCAGTTTTACGCATATATATTCAGTTCATACACATATATATTCCGTTCTTACGCATATATATTCAGTTCTTAGGCATATATATATTTCTTACACATATATATTCCGTTCTTACACGTATATATTCCGTTCATACACGTATATATTCCGTTCTGACGCATATATATTCAGTTCATACACATATATATTCAGTTCTTAGAGATATATATTCAGTTCTTACAGATATATATTCAGTTCTTACACATATATATTCACTTCTTACACCTATATATTCCATTCTTACACATATATATTCCGTTCTTACACATATATATTCCGTACTTATACATATATATTCAGTTCTTACGCATATATATTCAGTTCTTACGCATATATATTCAGTTCTTACGCATATATTCAGTTCTTAAGCATATATATTCAGTTCTTACGCATATATATTCAGTTCTTACACACATATATATTCAGTTCTTACGCATATATATTCAGCTATTACGCATATATATTCAGTTCTTACGCATATATATTCAGTTTTACGCCTATATATTCAGTTCATACACATATATATTCCGTTCTTACGCATATATATTCAGTTCTTACGCATATATATATATTTCTTACACATATATATTCCGTTCTTACACGTATATATTCCGAACTTACACGTATATATTCCGTTCTTACGCATATATATTCCGTTCTAACACATATATATTCTGTTCTTACACATATATATTCCGTTCTTACACGTATATATTCCGTTCTTACACATATATATTCCGTTCTAACGCATATATATTCCGAACTTACACATATATATTCCGTTCTTACAGGTATATATTCCGTTCTTACACATATATATTCCGTTTTTACACATATATATTCCGTTCTTACACATATATATTCTGTTCTTACACATATATATTCCGTTCTTACACATATATATTCCGTTCTTACACATATATATTCCGTTCTTACACATATATATTCCGTTCTTACACATATATATTCCATTCTTACACGTCTATATTCCGTTCGTACACATATATATTCCGTTCTCACACATATATATTCCGTTCTTACACATATATTCAGTTCTTACGCATATATATTCCGTTCTGTCGTATATATATTCAGTTTTACGCATATATATTCAGTTCTTACACATATATATTCAGTTCTTACACATATATTCAGTTCTTACACATATATATTCCGTTCTTACACATATATATTCTGTTCTTACACATATATATTCCCTTCTTACACGTATATATTCCGTTCTTACACATATATATTCCGTTCTTACACATATATATTCCGTTCTTACACATATATTCCGTTCTTACGCATATATATTCCGTTCTTTCGCATATATATTCAGTTTTACGCATATATATTTAGTTCTTACGCATATGTTCAGTTTTTACACATATATATTCAGTTCTTACGCATATATATTCAGTTCTTAAACATATATATTCAGTTCTTACACATATATATTCAGTTCTTACACATATATATTCCGTTCTTACACATATATATTCTGTTCTTACACATCTATATTCCCTTCTTACACGTATATATTCCGTTCTAACACATATATATTACGTTCTTACACATATATATTCCGTTCTTACACATATATTCCGTTCTTACGCATATATATTCCGTTATTTTGCATATATATTCAGTTTTATGCATATATATTCAGTTCTTACGCATATATTCAGTTTTTACACATATATATTCAGTTCTTACACATATATATTCAGTTCTTACGCATATATAATTGGTTCTTACACATATATATTCCGTTCTTATGCATATATATTCTTACACATATATTCCGTTCTTACACATATATATTCAGTTCTTACACATATATATTCCATTCTTACACATATATATTCCGTTCTTACGCATATATATTCAGTCCTTACGCATATATCCTCAGTTCTTACGCATATATATTCAGTTCTTACGCATATATATTCAGTTCTTACACATATATATTCAGTTGTACGCATATATATTCAGTTCTTACGCATATTTATTCAGTTCTTACGCATATATATTCAGTTCTTACGCATATATATTCAGTTCTTACACATATATATTCAGTTCTTACACATATATATTCAGTTCTTACACATATATATTCAGTTCTTACAAATATATATTCCGTTCTTACACATATATATTCTGTTCTTACACATATATATTCCCTTTTTAAACGTATATATTTCGTGATTACACATATATATTCCGTTCTTACACATATATATTCCGTTCTTACACATATATTCGGTTCTTACGCATATATATTCAGTTTCTACACATATATATTCAGTTATTACGCATATATATTCAGTTCTTACGCATATATATTCCGTTCTTACGCATATATATATTTCGTTCTTACACATATATATTCCGTTCTTACAGATATATATTCCGTTTCTTACACATATATAATTCCGTTCTTACACATACATATTCCGTTCTTACACTTATATATTCCGTTCTTACGCATATATATTCAGTTCTTACGCATATATATTCAGTTCTTACGCATATATGGTCAGTTCTTACGCATATATGTTCAGTTCTTACGCATATATATTCAGTTCTTACGCATATATGTTCAGTTCTTACGCATATATATTCAGTTCTTATGCATATATATTCAGTTCTTACGCATATATGTTCAGTTATTACGCATATATTTTCAGTTCTTACGCATATATGTTCAGTTCTTACGCATATTTATTTAGTTCTTACGCATATAAATTCAGTTCTTACGCATTTAAATTCAGTTCTTACATATATATATTTAGTTCTTACACATATATATTCAGTTCTTACACATATATATTCAGTTCTTACACATATATATTCCGTTCTTAAACATATATATTCAGTTCTTACACATTTATATTCCATTCTTACACATATATATTCCGTTCTTATACATATATATTCAGTTCTTTACGCATATATATTGAGTTCTTATGCATATTTATTCAGTTCTTACGCATATATATTCAGTTCTTAGGCATATATATTCAGTCCTTACACATATATATTCAGTTCATACACATATATATTCAGTTCTTACAAACATATATTCTGTTCTTACACATATATATTCAGTTCTTACACATATTTATTCAGTTCTTACAAATATATATTCCGTTCTTACACGTAAATATTCCGTTCTTACACACATGTATTCCGTTCTCACACATATATATTCCGTTCTTACACATATATTCCGTTCTTACGCATATATATATCCCGTTCTTTCGCATATATATTCAGTTTTACGCATAAATATTCTGTTCTTACGCATATATATTCAGTTCTTACTCATATATATTCAGTTCTTACACATATATATTCCGTTCTTACACATATATATTCCGTTCTTAAGCATATATATTCATTTCATACACATATATATTCAGTTCTTACACATATATATTCTGTTCTTACACATATATATTCAGTTCTTACACATATATATTCACTTCTTACACATATATATTCCGTTCTTACACATATATATTCAGTTCTTACACATATATATTCCGTTCTTATACATATATATTCAGTTCTTACGCATATATATTCAGTTCTTACGCATATATATTCAGCTCTTAAGCATATATATTCAGTTCTTACGCATATATATTCAGTTCTTAAGCATATATATTCAGTTCTTACGCATATATATTCAGTTCTTACACATATATATTCAGTTCTTACGCATATATATTCAGATCTTACGCATATATATTCAGTTCTTACGCATATATATATTTCTTACACATATATATTCCGTTCTTACACGTATATATTCCGAACTTACACGTATATATTCCGTTCTTACACATATATATACCGTTCTAACACATATATATTCTGTTCTTACACATATATATTCCGTTCTTACACGTATATATTCCGTTCTAACACATATATATTCCGTTCTAACGCATATATATTCCGAACTAACACATATATATTCCGTTCTTACACGTATATATTCCGTTCTTACACATATATTTTCCGTTTTTACACATATATCTTCCGTTCTTACACATATATATTCTTTTCTTACACATATATATTCAGTTCTTACACATATATATTCCGTTCTTACACATATATATTCCGTTCTTACACATATATATTCCGTTCTTACACATATATATTCCGTTCTTACACATATATATTCTGTTCTTACACATATATATTCCGTTCTTACACGTATATATTCCGTTCTTACACATATATATTCCGTTCTCACACATATATATTCCGTTCTTACACATATATTCCGTTCTTACGCATATATATTCCGTTCTTTCGTATATATAATCAGTTTTACGCATATATATTCAGTTCTTACACATATATATTCAGTTCTTACACATATATATTCAGTTCTTACACATATATATTCCGTTCTTACACATATATATTCTGTTCTTACACATATATATTACCTTCTTACACGTATATATTCCGTTCTTACACATATATATTCAGTTCTTACACATATATATTCCGTTCTTACACATATATTCCGTTCTTACGCATAAATATTCCGTTCTTTCGCATATATATTCAGTTTTACGCATATATATTCAGTTCTTACGCATATATTCAGTTTTTACACATATATATTCAGTTCTTACACATATATATTCAGTTCTTACGCATATATAATCCGTTCTTACACATATATATTCCGTTCTTACGCATATATATTCTTACACATATATTCCGTTCTTACACATATATATTCAGTTCTTACACATATATATTCCATTCTTACACATATATATTCCGTTCTTACGTATATATATTCAGTTCTTACACATATATATTCAGTTCTTACACATACATACTCAGTTGTTACACATATATATTCCGTTCTTACACATATATATTCCGTTCTTACGCATATATATTCAGTCCTTACGCATATATATTCAGTTTTACGCATAAATATTCTGTTCTTACGCATATATATTCAGTTCTTACTCATATATATTCAGTTCTTACACATATATATTCCGTTCTTACACATATATATTCCGTTCTTAAGCATATATATTCAGTTCATACACATATATATTCAGTTCTTACACATATATATTCTGTTCTTACACATATATATTCAGATCTTACACATATATATTCAGTTCTTACACATATATATTCACTTCTTACACATATATATTCCGTTCTTACACATATATATTCAGTTCTTACACATATATATTCCGTTCTTATACATATATATTCAGTTCTTACGCATATATATTCAGTTCTTACGCATATATATTCAGTTCTTAAGCATATATATTCAGTTCTTACGCATATATATTCTGTTCTTAAGCATATATATTCAGTTCTTACGCATATATATTCAGTTCTTACACATATATATTCAGTTCTTACGCATATATATTAAGATCTTACGCATATATATTCAGTTCTTACGCATATATATATTTCTTACACATATATATTCCATTCTTACACGTATATATTCCGAACTTACACGTATATATTCCGTTCTTACACATATATATACCGTTCTAACACATATATATTCTGTTCTTACACATATATATTCCGTTCTTACACGTATATATTCCGTTCTTACACATATATATTCCGTTCTAACGCATATATATTCCGAACTAACACATATATATTCCGTTCTTACACGTATATATTCCGTTCTTACACATATATTTTCCGTTTTTACACATATATCTTCCGTTCTTACACATATATATTCTTTTCTTATACATATATATTCAGTTCTTACACATATATATTCCGTTCTTACACATATATATTCCGTTCTTACACATATATATTCTGTTCTTACACATATATATTCCGTTCTTACACGTATATATTCCGTTCTTACACATATATATTCCGTTCCACACATATATATTCCGTTCTTACACATATATTCCGTTCTTACGCATATATATTCCGTTCTTTCGTATATATAATCAGTTTTACGCATATATATTCAGTTCTTACAAATATATATTCAGTTCTTACACATATATATTCAGTTCTTACACATATATATTCCGTTCTTACACATATATATTCTGTTCTTACACATATATATTACCTTATTACACGTATATATTCCGTTCTTACACATATATATTCAGTTCTTACACATATATATTCCGTTCTTACACATATATTCCGTTCTTTCGCATATATATTCAGTTTTACGCATATATATTCAGTTCTTACGCATATATTCAGTTTTTACACATATATATTCAGTTCTTACACATATATATTCAGTTCTTACGCATATATAATCCGTTCTTACACATATATATTCCGTTCTTACGCATATATATTCTTACACATATATTCCGTTCTTACACATATATATTCAGTTCTTACACATATATATTCCATTCTTACACATATATATTCCGTTCTTACGTATATATATTCAGTTCTTACACATATATATTCAGTTCTTACACATACATACTCAGTTGTTACACATATATATTCCGTTCTTACACATATATATTCCGTTCTTACGCATATATATTCAGTCCTTACGCATATATCTTCAGGTCTTACGCATATATATTCAGTTCTTACGCATATATATTCAGTTCTTACACATATATATTCAGTTGTACGCATATATATTCAGTTCTTACGCATATTTATTCAGTTCTTACGCATATATATTCAGTTCTTACGCATATATATTCAGTTCTTACACATATATATTCAGTTCTTACACATATATATTCAGTTCTTACACATATATATTCCGTTCTTACACATATATATTCCGTTCTTACACATATATATTCCGTTCTTACACATATATTCCGTTCTTACACATATATATTCAGTTCTTACACATATATATTCACTTCTTACACATATATATTCAGTTCTTACACATATATATTCACTTCTTACACATATATATTCCGTTCTTATACATATATATTCAGTTCTTACGCATATATATTCAGTTCTTACGCATATATATTCAGTTCTTATGCATATATATTCAGTTCTTACGCATATATATTCAGTTCTTAATATATATTCAGTCCTTACGCATATATATTCAGTTCTTACACATATATATTCAGTTCTTACGCATATATATTCAGCTCTTACGCATATATATTCAGTTCTTACGCATATATATATTTCTTACACATATATATTCCGTTCTTACACGTATATATTCCGAACTTACACGTATATATTCCGTTCTTACACATATATATATACCGTTCTAACACATATATATTCTGTTCTTACACATATATATTCCGTTCTAACGCATATATATTCCGAACTAACACATATATATTCCGTTCTTACACGTATATATTCCGTTCTTACACATATATTTTCCGTTTTTACACATATATCTTCCGTTCTTACACATATATATTCTTTTCTTACACATATATATTCAGTTCTTACACATATATATTCCGTTCTTACACATATATATTCCGTTCTTACACATATATATTCCGTTCTTACACATATATATTCCGTTCTTACACATATATATTCTGTACTTACACATATATATTCCGTTCTTACACGTATATATTCCGTTCTTACACATATATATTCCGTTCTCACACATATATATTCCGTTCTTACACATATATTCCGTTCTTACGCATATATATTCCGTTCTTTCGTATATATATTCAATTTTACGCATATATATTCAGTTCTTACACATATATATTCCGTTCTTACACATATATATTCAGTTCTTACACATATATATTCCGTTCTTACACATATATATTCTGTTCTTACACATATATATTCCCTTCTTACACGTATATATTCCGTTCTTACACATATATATTCCGTTCTTACACATATATATTCCGTTCTTACACATATATTCCGTTCTTACGCATATATATTCCGTTCTTTCGCATATATATTCAGTTTTACGCATATATATTCCGTTCTTACACATATATATTCCGTTCTTACACATATATATTCCATTCTTACACATACATATTCCGTTATTACACTTATATATTCCGTTCTTACGCATATATATTCAGTTCTTACGCATATATTTTCAGTTCTTACGCATATTTGGTCAGTTCTTACGCATATATGTTCAGTTCTTACGCATATATATTCAGTTCTTACGCATATATGTTCAGTTCTAACGCATATATATTCAGTTCTTACGCATATATATTCAGTTCTTACGCATATATGTTCAGTTATTACGCATATATGTTCAGTTCTTACGCATATATGTTCAGTTCTTACGCATATTTATTTAGTTCTTACGCATATATATTCAGTTCTTACGCATTTATATTCAGTTCTTACACATATATATTTAGTTCTTACACATATATATTCAGTTCTTACACATATATATTCAGTTCTTACACATATATATTCCGTTCTAACACATATATATTCCGTTCTTACACATTCATATTCCATTCTTACACATATATATTCCGTTCTTATACATATATATTCAGTTCTTACGCATATATATTCAGTTCTTACGCATATATATTCAGTTCTTACGCATATATATTCAGTTCTTACGCATATTTATTCAGTACGTACGCATATATATTCAGTTCTTAGGCATATATATTCAGTTCTTACAAATATATATTCAGTTCATACACATATATATTCAGTTCTTACACATATATATTCTGTTCTTACACATATATATTCAGTTCTTACACATATTTATTCAGTTCTTACACATATATATTCACTTCTTACACATATATATTCCGTTCTTACACATATATATTTTGTTCTTACACGTATATATATTCCGTTCTTATACATATATATTCAGTTCTTACGCATATATTTTCAGTTCTTACGCATTTCTTACGCATATATATTCAGTTCTTACGCATATATAGTCAGTTCTTACGCATATATATTCAATTCTTAAGCATATATATTCTGTTCTTACACATATATATTCCGTTCTTACACGTATATATTCCGTTCTTACACATATATATTCCGTTCTAACGCATATATATTCCGAACTTACAAATATATTTTCCGTCCTTAAACGTATATATTCCGTTCTTACACATATATATTCCGTTTTTACACATATATATTCCGTTCTTACACATATATATTCTGTTCTAACACATATATCTTCCGTTCTTACACATATATATTCCGTTCTTACACATATATATTCCGTTCTTACACATATATAGTCCGTTCTTAAACATATATATTCTGTTCTTACACATATATATTCCGTTCTTACACGTATATATTCCGTTCTTACACATATATATTCCGTTCTCACACATATATATTCCGTTCTTACACATATATTCCGTTCTTACGCATATATATTCCGTTCTTTCGTATATATATTCAGTTTTACGCATATATATTCAGTTCTTACACATATATATTCAGTTCTTACACATATATTCAGTTCTTACACATATATATTCCGTTCTTACGCATATATATTCCGTTCTTTCGCATATATATTCAGTTTTACGCATATATATTTAGTTCTTACGCATATATTCAGTTTTTACACATATATATTCAGTTCTTACGCATATATATTCAGTTCTTACGCATATATATTCAGTTTTTACGCATATATATTCAGTTCTTACGCATATATATTCAGTTCTTACGCATATATATTCAGTTCTTACGCATATATATTCTGTTCTTACGCATATATATTCAGTTCTTACGCATATATATTCAGTTCTTACGCATATATATTTAGTTCTTACACATATATATTCAGGTCTTACACATATATATTCAGTTCTTGCACATATATATTCCGTTTTTACACATATATATTCCGTTCTTACACATATATATTCTGTTCTTACACATATATATTCCGTTCTTACACATATATATTCCGTTCTTACACATATATATTCCGTTCTTACACGTACATATTCCGTTCTTACACATATATATTCAGTTCTTACGCATATATATTCAGTTCTTACACATATATATTCAGTTCTTACAGATATATATTCGGTTCTTACGCATATATATTCAGTTCTTAAGCATATATATTCAGTTCTTACGCATATATGTTCAGTTCTTACGCATATATGTTCCTTTCTTACGCATATATGTTCCGTTCTTACACATATATATTCCGTTCCTACGCATATATATTCTTACACATATATTCCGTTCTACACATATATATTCCGTTCTTACACATATATATTCCGTTCTTACACATATATATTCAGTTCTTACACATATATTCAGTTTTTACACATATATATTCAGTTCTTACACATATATATTCAGTTCTTACGCATATATATTCAGTTTTACGCATATATATTCTGTTCATACACATATATATTCCGTTCTTACGCATATATTCAGTTCTTACGCATATATTCACTTCTTACACATATATATTCCGTTCTTACACATATATATTTTGTTCTTGCACGTATATATATTCCGTTCTTATACATATATATTCAGTTCTTACGCATATATTTTCAGTTCTTACGCATTTCTTACGCATATATATTCAGTTCTTACGCATATATAGTCAGTTCTTACGCATATATATTCAGTTCTTAAGCATATATATTCTGTTCTTACACATATATATTCCGTTCTTACACGTATATATTCCGTTCTTACACATATATATTCCGTTCTAACGCATATATATTCCGAACTTACACATATATTTTCCGTCCTTAAACGTATATATTCCGTTCTTACACATATATATTCCGTTTTTACACATATATATTCCGTTCTTACACATATATATTCTGTTCTAACACATATATCTTCCGTTCTTACACATATATATTCCGTTCTTACACATATATAGTCCGTTCTTAAACATATATATTCTGTTCTTACACATATATATTCCGTTCTTACACGTATATATTCCGTTCTTACGCATATATATTCAGTTCTTACACATATATATCCAATTCTTACACATATATATTCAGTTCTTACACATATATATTCAGTTCATACACATATATATTCAGTTCTTGCAGATATATATTCAGTTATTACACATATATATTCACTTCTTACACATATATATTCCGTTCTTACACATATATATTCAGTTCTTACACATATATATTCCGTACTTATACATATATATTCAGTTCTTACGCATAAATATTCAGTTCTTACGCATATATATTCAGTTCTTACTCATATATATTCAGTTCTTAAGCATATATATTCAGTTCTTACGCATATATATTCAGTTCTTACACATATATATTCAGTTCTTACGCATACATATTCAGCTCTTACGCATATATATTCAGTTCTTACGCATATATATTCAGTTTTAGGCATATATATTCAGCTCATACACATATATATTCCGTTCTTACGCATATATATTCAGTTCTTACGCATATATATATTTCTAACACATATATATTCTATTCTTACACGTATATATTCCGAGCTTACACGTATATATTCCGTTCTTACACATATATATTCCATTCTAACACATACATATTCTGTTCTTACACATATATATTCCGTTCTTACACGTATATATTCCGTTCTTACACATACATATTCCGTTCTAACGCATATATATTTCGAACTTACACATATATATTCCGTTCTCATGTATATATTCCGTTCTTACACATATATATTCCGTTTTTACACATATATATTCAGTTCTTACACATATATATTCTATTCTTACACATATATATTCCGTTCTTACACATATATATTCAGTTCTTACACATATATATTCCGTTCTTACACATATATATTCCGTTCTTACACATATATATTCCGTTCTTACACGTATATATTCCGTTCTTACACATATATATTCCGTTCTCACACATATATATTCCGTTCTTACACATATATTCCGTTCTTACACATATATATTCTGTTCTTACACATATATATTCCCTTCTTACACGTATATATTCCGTTCTTACACATATATATTCCGTTCTTACACATATATATTCCGTTCTTACACATATATTCCGTTCTTACGCATATATATTCCGTTCTTTCGCATATATATTCAGTTTTACGCATATATATTCAGTTCTTACGCATATATTCAGTTTTTACACATATATATTCAGTTCTTACGCATATATATTCAGTTCTTTCGCATATATATTCAGTTTTTACACATATATATTCAGTTTTACGCATATATATTCAGTTTTTACACATATATATTCAGTTTTTACGCATATATATTCCGTTCTTACACATATATATTCCGTTCCTACGCATATATATTCTTACACATATATTCCGTTCTTACACATATATATTCCGTTCTTACACATATATATTCCGTTCTTACACATATATATTCAGTTTTACGCATATATATTCAGTTCATACACATATATATTCAGTTCTTACGCATATATATTCAGTTCTTACGCATATATATATTTCTTACACATATATATTCAGTTCTTACACGTATATATTCAGTTCTTACGCATATATATTCACTTTTTACACATATATATTCAGTTCTTACGCATATATATTCAGTTCTTACGCATATATATTCCGTTCTTACACATATATATTTCGTTCTTACACATATATTTTCAGTTCTTACGCATTTCTTACGCATATATATTCAGTTCTTACGCATATATAGTCAGTTCTTACGCATATATATTCAATTCTTAAGCATATATATTCTGTTCTTACACATATATATTCCGTTCTTACACGTATATATTCCGTTCTTACACATATATATTCCGTTCTAACGCATATATATTCCGAACTTACAAATATATTTTCCGTCCTTAAACGTATATATTCCGTTCTTACACATATATATTCCGTTTTTACACATATATATTCCGTTTATACACATAGATATTCCGTTCTTACACATATATATTCTGTTCTTACATATATATTCCGTTCTTACACGTATATATTCCGTTCTTACATATATATATTCCTTTCTTACACATATATATTCCGTTCTTACATATATTTTCCGTTCTTACGCATATATATTCCGTTCTTTCGCATATATATTCAATTTTACGCATATATATTCAGTTCTTACGCATATATATTCAGTTCTTACACATATTTATTCAGTTCTTACACATATATATTCAG
>JAWPHD010016039.1:0-51956 GCA_037043455.1 Cyrtodaria siliqua
ATGACGTCATCAAAGATGGCCGCCAGTGACGTCATGATACTAATTTTGTTAGCGCTAGATCTCAAACATTTATAGTCGAATTTAAATGACCCTTTCACAGAATGTAGACTTCAGGTTCTGGTTGTGCAAGAATTTAAGAACGTGTTTCTAGGTAATAACGTCTTGACGTCAGTGACGTCATAATGTTATGGAAATTTGTTTTTTTCACTGATTACATTTTTGAAGTTATTTTATTGCATCATCCATCAATGTCATTGTCTCAGTCGACGCTGACAGTTTTAACGTCAATACGTCATCCAAAATGGCCGCCAATGACGGCATTTAAGAAATCTTGTAATCGCTCTCTCTCCTTCATTGATAATCGAAGTTTGATAAAACTTTCACAGTTTGTAGATATCTAAGTCCAGTTGTGCTATAATGTAGAATATTGTTATGTCATCATCAAAGATGGCCGTCAGTGACGTCATAAATGATTTTTTTTCTATATCTTCTGTATTTATTATCGGTATTGAATAAAACTTTGATATATTGTACATATTGTACAGTTCAGGGTCCGGTTGTGCAAGAACGTCATACGGTATCCCGACGTCATGACGTCAGTGACGTCAAAATATTCAGAAACTCTTTTTTTCACTGATTGCATGTTGGAAGTTATTTTCGTGATCAATCAATCAATGTCTTCATCTTCATCAACTCTGACAGTTGTGACGTCATGATGGAAAACCCGTTTGATCAGGTCTCTGATCAAAATCTAGTTCCTCTTGTTCTTCTTGTTCTTCTTCTTCCTCTTCTTCTTCTTCTTCTTCTTCTGTCAGCCACTTTCAATAGTAAGACTGGTCTCACGGCCTCTAAATTTTACACAATAATATAGCTCAGGCTAGAATAGTGTCTCGAAACTTTTGACGTCATGACGTCATCCAAGATGGCCGCCACTGGCGTTTTTAGGCAAATCTTGTTATCACTGTATCTGGTGCATTTACTATGGGATTTGAATGAAACTTTCACAGATTGTAGAGTTTAGGGTCTAGTTGGCAGGAACGTCAAAACGTCTCTGTCTATGTTACAAAGTGTTGACGTCAGTGACGTCACAAAGTTATGAAAAATCCGTTTTTTTTCATTAAATGCATTTTGTAAGGAATTTTATCGGAAAATCCATTAGTGTCATTATTTTATTCGACGCTGACAGTTTTAACGTCATGACGTCATCCAAAATGGCCGCCAATTACGTCATTTAAAAAATATTGTAATCGCTATATCTCCTGCATTTATTATCGGATTTTGAGATAACTTTCACAGCCTGTATGGAATACGGTTGAGTTGTGCAAGAATGTCTAAATTTGTCATGACGTCATCAAAGATGGCCGCCAGTGACGTCATGTTGAAAATCGTGTTATCGCTAGATCTCAAAGACGTATCGTCGGATTTGAATGAAACTTTCAAATATTATAGTGTTCAGGGTCTAGTTGTGCAAGAATGTAAAAACGTGTCTCTATGTTATAACGTCTTGACAACAGTGACGTCATAATGTTATGAAAACCCGATTTTTTCACTGATTACATTTTTGAAGTTGTTTTACTGTATAATCCATCAATGTCATTGTCTAAGTCGACGCTGACAGTTTTAAAGTCATGACGTCATCCAAAATGGCCGCCAATGACGTCATTTAAGAAATCTTGTAATCGCTATATCTCCTTCATTTATTAACGGAGTTTGATAAAACTTTCACAGTTTGTAGATATCTAAGTCCAGTTGTGCTATAATGTGGAATGATGTCATGTCGTCATCAAGGATGGCCGCCAGTGACGTCATAAATGCACTCTTTTTTTGTCTATATCTTCTCTATTTATTATCGGATTTGAATAAAACTTTCACAGATTGTACAGTTCAGGGTTCGGTTGTGCAAGAACGTCATATGGTATACCGACGTCATGACGTCAGTGACGTCAACATATTCAGAAAATCTTTTTTTTCACTGATTGCATGTTCGAAGTTATTTTCGTGATATATCAATCAGTGTCTTCATCTTCAACAACACTGACAGTTGTGACGTCATGCCAGGAAAGCCCGTTTGATCAGGTCTCTGATCAAAATCTAGTTCTTTTTCTTCTTCTCCCCAGCACTTTTCATAGTACGGCTGGTCGCACGGCCTCTAAATTCAACACAGTGATAGAGCTCAGTCTGGAATAGTGTCCCGACGCTTTTGGGGTCATGACGTCATCCAAGATGGCCGCCAGTGACGTCATCAGACACATCTTGTTCGCGCTAGATCTCAAACATTTATAGTCGGATTTAAATGAAAATTACACAGATTGTAGGGTTCAGGGTCCAGTTGTGCTTGAATGTAAAAACGTGTCTATATGTAATAACGTCTAGACGTCAGTGACGTCACAATGTTACGAAAAGTCCTTTTTTTCAATGATTGCATTTTTCATGTTTTTTAGTGTAACATCCATCAGTGTCATTGTTTCAGTCGACTCTGACAGTTTTAACGTCATGACGTCATTCAAAATGGCCGCCAATGACGTCATTTAAGAAATCTTGTAATCACTATATCTCCTTTATTTATGATCGGATTTTGATGCAACTTTCACAGCCTGTAGGGAAATACAATGTGTTGTGCCAGAATGTCGCAAATTATCATGACGTCATCCAAGATGGCCGCCAGTGACGTCATGATACAAATCTTGTTAGCGCAAAAATTTCCAACATTTATAGTCGGATTTGAATGCAACTTTTACAGATTGTAGAGTTCAGGGTCTTGTTGTGCATGAATGTAAAAACGTGTCTCTATATAATAACGTCCTGACGTCAGTGACGTCATAATATTATGAAAAATCCGTTTTTTTTACTGATTGTATATATTGAGGTATTTTAATGCAAAATTTATCAATGTCATTGTTTGAATAGACGCTGACAGTTTAAACGTCATGACGATATCCAAAATGGCCGCCAATGACGTCATTTAAGAAATCTTGTAATCGCTATATCTCCTGCATTTATTATCGGATTTTGATGCAACTTTCACAGCCTGCAGGGAATTAGGTTGAGTTGTGGATGAATGTCAAAAATGGTCATGACGTCATCAAAGATGGACGCCAGTGACGTCAAGATAAAAATCTTGTAAGTGCTAGATCTCAACCATTTATAGTTGGATTTGAATTAAACTTTCACAGCTTGTCGAGTTCAGGGTGTAGTTATGCAAAAAGATCAAAACGTGTATCTATGTTATAACGTCTTGACGTCAGTGACGTTACAATGTTATTAAAAATCCGTTTTCTTTACTGTTTGCACTTTTAAAGTTGTTTTACTGCAAAATCAACATAACGTTAGTAGTTTTAATGTTATGACGTCATTCAAAATGGCCGCCAATGACGTCATTATAGAAATATTATAATCGCTATATCTCCTTCATTTATGATCGGATCTTGATAAAACTTTCACAGGAACTCTACATTCAACGTCTGGCTGTGCAATATTGTCGAAGTTTGTTATGTCGTCATCAAAGACGGCCACCAGTGACGTCATAAAGGAAATCTTGTTTAGACTATATCTTCTCTATTTATGATCGGATTTGAACAAAACTTTCACAGATTGTAGATTACGGGATCTGGTTGTGCACAGATGTCTTACGGTATTCCGACGTCATGACGTCAGTGACGTCAAAATATTCAGAAAATCCAGTAATGGTATTTATTTGATCCCCGTTGACAACATCAAAGCACTAAAAGTGCTGATGGACGGTGCCACTCAGAAAGTATATATCAAGATCAAATTCCGAAAAACACTGGTTTGCGTACAAAGGTGGTGAACATTTGTGCAAAATATTATTGAAATCGGATGAGGCGTTACCAAAGTTATGGGACCGGATGGAAGGACAGAAGGACAATGGCAATTCTATATTCCTCCGCCTAATCGGCGGGGGACAAAACGTGAAGTTATGTAGAAATGTTTAAATGTTATAAGTGCCAAAGGGGAATAATTATAAAATGAAAAGGTCAGAGAAAGTTGGTCACAACATACGTATACATGAGATCTCGGTTCCTTTCGAAAACCAATCAGATTCAATCATACATGACAGAGTTATTGCCCATTAAATGTATGAAAAACTGGCTTTCTGCGTTTTCGGCGGCAATATGGCTAAAACAAAACAAACTTCACTGAATTAGGATAAGTATAAAATAATAATAATAATAATAATAAATACACGTAGTCTGATGTAACGGTAGTATTGTTCTAAATTCCTTAAAAATAAATGCTTTTTAAACACAATATTGATAATGGTAATAAGATGTGATAACTGCCATTGATAGTACCTTATACTAATAATTATAATTATTCCACTGTAATATATGTATTCATTCTCTAAATGAAGTATGTTTGTTTGTACTTGTACTCTTCTCTGAAATATGGTGTATTGTATTCCGCCTTGTTTAGGCAATAAACATGTAAATGTTATGCCAGATAAAATATTGAATCGCATTGAATTGAATTGATGAAAATAATTGGTTTGATAAAGGGATGTCCGTGGTACTTAGTAAATTTAATCACTTCTTCTTGTGAATTTATGCACGGGTTTTGATAGTTACCATGATGTAATGTGATAAAAAAAGTTTGAATTTAATATCATGGTAATCGAATTATTTTCTCTTCAAATGTGCATGCAATGCATGTAATTATTAAAAACAAGGTTAATTACATCACAATCAATGTTCATAGATTAACAAGTGTTTGCCAAGGATAATCTTTATTATTGGTATAAATATTGCTGATTAGTCATGTATTAGTCATGTATTCTGCTGTGTTGAGATTTGTGAATGTCACTTGAAATCTGCTTAAGTGTTTGTCACACCTTTAAATTACCAATTTGAATTATTACGTCGATCTAGATTTTTGTATCGCTAGTCTTTTTTCCTTCTTAAATATGCCAAACAATGTCAATTTTATATATATAAATAATGTCAATTGTTTTTTATCATATCGTGATTCTGTTTTATTTTCTTCTATGAAAATGATGCTAATCAGTTCCTTTTTGATCTGATCAAAGGGGATACATGATTTTTTAATTTTGTTTTAACTAATGCGCAATAGTGCTTTGTTTATTTTGTCAAATCTTACAATACTCATTCTTAGTACATATTTTATAGATAGATTAGCATTATTTACATAGTATTAATGTGTAATATATATTCAAATATCGTTTGAGTTTGATGTTATTAGCTACTTTTAAAATATGTTGATGGTTTTATAACTATAGTCTCTTATAATTCTAATTAGAATGGCATGGCTATCTTATAATGTGTACGATGTTTTATTTATGTTTGTATTTATTGTAAACCATGATGAGACTTTAATAAAGAAATATATATACGTTATTTAGTGTCATTAATTTATTGGTCATGTTATTGACCCAATTTTGGATATTTATTTAATAGTGTAGATCACATTACATCTTTATTTGTGATAACTGTTACACAAATGATGTACAGTACGGCACGGATACTATTTATTATCCAATTACATCTGATATATATCTATTTCATGTTTGCATGCTAAATGTTCTAATATATGATATAAATAAATTAATAAACATTATCGTTTGTCGTTACATCCATACTTCATACACTAATAATATACCGATAATTTCTATTAGATTCGTTACTAAACTATTAATTGTTACTTTGGGTATTTTCCTTAATACGCACCTTCTGTTTTCGTTATATTTCGGAATTTACGGTATGGTACGGTACGACTTTTACTCCCCACCTCATGTTGACGCTTGTTTATGTTATAAGACATATGCGCAATAATTTGTACAGGATCAAAATCCTTCAAAAACAGCTTATTACTTAAACTTAGGTTTTAAATCACTCAATGTTTACCAACGCTTACATATTGATCAACATGTTGTCAATATACGGGTCTTTTGCCCATTTACAGTCTTGCAAATGATGTTACATTTATCGCGCTGTAATCTGGTGCTCTTTGGTTTCTAATAGATTTTTTTTGTGCGCCAGACGGCACCGTCCAAAAGTGCAAAAGTATGTGACAAGCAGATGTTATAAGTTGAACGTACTGAAGTCATACATGTTAGATTTCCTTGATATCTCTAGAGAATTAAATGCAAATGGATGATAAATTAGAACCTGCATAGCAGAATGCGAATGCAAGCATTAAGGTATCTCACGATACATCTAGATACTTGAATAAATTTTTGTGCAGGAAATTTGCATATTAATAAAACATAATAGTAATGATTGACAAAATTGAAACCTAATTGACATTTAAATATTTTAAATGTTTTTCAAACGAAAATGGAATTTCAACAAAAGCTATACACCTATACAATTATTATTGCTTAATAAACGAAGTTTGGAATTATTAGAAACGTTGAACGCTACGATTCGTTTCGCTGTTTAATGGAATATTTATGAGTAAAACAATGGTCACGTATTAGTTCCCAGACAGAACTTAACTGACACTACGTTATAGGATTTAAGTTATGTTAATTGGATTGTTTACTGCCAAATCTCGCACAATGGCTTCGTTTTAAATTTGTATGGGATTAGACAAAAGCTTTTTAAAATCAAATTGACTCCGTATAATTTCCAACCAGTTAATCCGAAAGCGAAGAATGAAAAACCGTTAAAATACGATAATCAATAGTAAGATTACTGGGTAAGAAAAATAAATATGCAAACGAAGCCTTAACGTATGGAAACTACGTCTTGTATTTGCGACAGCCAAGGAGACAATTCAAAATATATGCTAACGAGGTTGAAAATAGTACTCAGATAGCACATCAGATAATAATGGTAAAACAATAGCATTATACTAGTATACCTCATGTCAATCTTAAATGCCCATAGACTGCTATTTAACATTTCACGCTGTCGTACGCTGTTGTAATGTCACACCCTGGAGTGACGTCACTGGAGGGCAGCATTTGTTTTAATGTTACCCTCCCAATCGCATCATCCCGAAATCAATGTCAAAGTTTATAAATAGATATTGTTTTTTCTCATGGCCAACACGATCAATCTCCACGCAGAGTTATCGTTCCTTTCACTCACATATATCTCTGCTAACTACTTAATTACAAGATTTTGGTAAAACCTGTTAAATTGGAATATGTTTGCCTGAAACTTATATTTTTTTTTTGTAAATATAATTTTCAGAATATCTGAAAATTAGATGGTGCAAAGATTTGAAATAATGCATGAAAACGATTTAGTTTTAATCGGGACTATTTTACTACACTTAGGTCTCCTCAATCGAAACGCATATGTAAACATTTCAAACCGAAGCTCGATAGCAGAACATTACTAAAAAAAATAACACATAGAAATAAAACTTGAAATTATTTAATATAGGTCTATATTTTATCTTTGCAGATCAGGCAAAAGGATTTATTATAAGCATCGTCATAACTTTTTTGAATAATCACGTGACCTAACCGTTCGCCCTACTTCCTTTGACGTTGACAGAGTCAAATGAGGAACGAGTGTACTCTGGGTAGAGATTGCAACACGATATGCCCAAATGAATCGTTGAACACTTTATTAGTATAAATTATCTATTATGTTATTTATATTTCTAAAATGTTGATGTAATGTGAATTTCTTTTTAAGGATAGGAATAATGTATTTGTTGACAGTAACGTGGCACTTAAATCAAAAATGGTTAATAAATAAATAAAAACATCCACTTTTTTAATAAGAACGAAATGGAATTTTTTATTACATGTTTCATTTCCCCAAAACAACTTCCGAACTTTTTATATTTCTTCCCCTTTCTCGGTATAATAAAATAAATATTCCATCCCAGTGAGGGCGACAGTAGATATTGTCAACCTTGAAAACATAATGTCAATCTCCACTTCGCCTCGTTCGAAATGATTTTCCTCAGGTTGACAATATGCACTGTCACCCTCACAGGGATGCAATGTTTATATAATACCGTAAACATTAACAAAGGCAACACAAAATCAAGGCAATGTACTCAAGAGCCAAGCCCAGTATATATTCCACCGTGCACAGACCAAACAACAAGGCTATTATGGTTGTCCTACAGCCGCTACTGGTCGGGGGTCCTTGTGTTTGGGGCCACACCCATCACATATGGCCCCTGCGCTGCAAACATTATCAGATGACTGTACCTTCAAATTCCCTCTTCTGTTGTCAGACTACGGTCGAATGTAGGCCTCGGCGTCGATCCCTAACTATTAATAACGAATTACTGCTACTGGATTACTGCTACTGTTGTGGGTTGATCTCAGCTCCGGCCCGCGGACTTCTGTCTTTCCAACTCCAAGTTCATATACTGCCATCCGATGATGATTGCCTTGATGATTGCGCAGGGGACTTCTTCACTATCAGTCAAATGACACTAAAGTGTTCCTACCTGTTCATTTGGTCTTCTTGTCAGGTCCTGAGTATCCGATTAGCACTAAGTATATATATTCTATGTAGTTTTCTCTCCGCGTCATTCATCCACAGCTTTCGGTAATGGCCACTTGAGTTGAAAAGACCGCCTCCTGCCCCAGCCGCTACCAATCAGGGAGCTTGGATCGTGTCACATGACGTCTGGCCGGGTCATGTGGTCTGAGATGGCGGGAAACTGCTAACTACCCAAAGCTCCAGGGAATCGAGCCACAAGAACCTAGTAGTACCCCATGTACATTCACTACAACACTCAGGCTACTGAACCGAGACAAACCAGTTCAGTAGTACCAGTGTGTTAGACACTATACGCGAATATAGTGTTTCACAAACCAGTAATGTTGTATAGGGCTGGCAAGGCGACCCCTATACAAACATCATGAGTGTCATCAGTGCCCTCTCCGCGAAAACCGAGAATGAGATGTAAGCGCCTGTATGAAACTGAATAAAAAGTGCGCAAACTAGACGATTGCAAACAAACATGGGTAAGACATAACCACATTTTTGTAGTTTTACGGACTTTACGTCTTAGGTCGATCAAGTTTTATCGACAATGTAGCTTTATTTATTGTTGCTGCTCTATATAATGTAATGCTGGCTGCAAGAGAATAACATTTGGATGTGTGGACATTCAAGTACGCATACTTTACAAAGTGGGTGGGGTAGTACAAAAATTAAAAGTATTTTTTTTGTTCCAAATAAAATGTGTTACCAACATTCAAGTGTCACCTACATGTCGTTGTTATATTTTGAAGATTATGTTTGCAATATTACCTATTAAAAGCAACAGACGAAGCAAATATTTGCATTTTTACATCGGTACTGTACATACTTCAAATCAACAATCCTAGTTACTTCTGTGATTACGTAAATGCTATTTAACATTAACCAACTACTTGTCAACAATCTTTAGAAGAGAAAACAAGAAGTGAATATACACAAGATGAAAGAAATGATATCTCATGTTGACACTCCATAAAAAAAATCTATTTTGACAAGCAGATTTTCCCCCAAAAGTAGGCTAGTTCTAAAATGCAGGTATGGTGGCCCCAAAAAAATTTAACACTATGTTAAATTAATTATTATAGGTATTACAAATTATATTCCTCAATATAAACTGGTCCATTATATGGTCCATATCATGCAATTTGACAAATTTAGAGGATTAGTTGCCAAAAAACATTTATTGACATACCAACGATACATAACTCAGCATGGCAGAATATCTGCTATATCTCTGATCAGTAGAAATAAAATAAAAACACAAACTATTTTGTTTAAAAAAAAACAAAGTTTTTTCAAGCATTCAGTAAGTATGTCACAGATATTAGAAGCTGTTATGTTGCAGCGATTTTTTCACTATTTTGGGAATGGGTCCGGGTCCAATCAGATTGGGAAAAATCGCGTTGTGAAATTCCCCAAATTGGAAAAAATCGAGTCGTGAACCCCCCCAAATTGGGAAATTTTACAAATCAATTATTTTAAGTAAACAAAGACTATGCAAGTGTTCTGTTACCTTTTATGTTAATAAATAAAAGATGTACACTAAGTTACAGACTAATGTCTCTGTTCTTCTGTCTACAATAAGGTTTTGCTGTTCATCAGTGAGTGTGTCAGTACTCTCTCGTGTGATCCTCATTAGGGATGACAACGTTGTTTGCCTCAGCCTGATCCGATTAACTACAAATCATTAGCTCCAGTCAAAATTCAGTAGCCCAATACAATATTCAACAAACAGGTCAGTATAATTATTTAACATGTTTAATGAAATAACGCTCTTAATTATAACAATATAAAGGTTATTAAAATAATCTGGGTCGAGTTTGGTCCTAGAGCTGTTGATGTGATGAAGATGCTTCGACATGTTTGTTCATTGTCTTAAGAATTTTTGAAGCAATACTTTTACTTGGACCTGCTTGCTTTGCAGAATTAAATAAGCTGCTTTCATGTGGTTCGTCTTTTTAATGTAAAACAACCGATTCCAATTTAAAAGTATTTCTTCCCTGAACAAACAAAGATTTCTTGTCTTTTTCGTCGGTGGCGAACTCGACACAGTACGAACAAAACATAACATTTTGCTGCCGCGAAATTCGAGCCAATCTCACCCTTTCTTCTATGATTCCTGAAACGTGCATGTACGTTTATCTCAGTCGTATTCTTTTGATTTTCGTTTTTCTTTCGTCGAGTTTCTACTTTTTTCGAGGGGTTTAGTTGCATTTTGTAAATAACGCCACATTTTGTATTCGTGGAATTTGCTAAAAATAAAACGGAAAACCTCGGCCTCGTTTTGAATATCGAGGCAATTGTCAATACGCAGATCCCTATATATATATATATATATAGGCATGTACACATGCGCAGTTAAATACCATAGTTAGAATGGTATTGATTGACTACATAAACATCCGGTGTGTAAAAATTTGTTGTTCATTACCGATATCATGCTCGAAATTGGGAATGTTTTTCTTGAAATTGGGAATTATATTTTTTTTTCAAATTGGGAAAAATGGTATATTTTTTTGATTGGGAACGGGTCCGTTTATCGGTACCGCTTTATATATAAGGAAAGAAATCGCTGTGTTGGATGCTATTATAAATACATTGTAATTTCCTGAAGTTGAGTTGATACAGGTTCTTGTTATCATTCATAGTTAAAAAGTAAAACCAGTATATATGTACTATGTATTCATTAGATTTGTTCCTCTTTGTGGTGTCCCCATAATTAACACACTAATAATTCCAACTTCAAATAATTTCAATCACTGACTTTAGTATCATTCATATAATTATGTCAGGGTAATCATAATAACCTTTTCTTAATCCAGTATCAAACTTCTAATATTTAGCAAAAAGCAGTGAAATCTTTGAATAAACCGGAAATAAGCTCGATTCTGATTGGCTATCAAACCGGGGCATGAAGGTGGACTGTAGCATTTTGATGTACTATGTCCATGCATTTGGCACCTATTGCATCTTATTATGGCATACAAGGCCGGGGTTACTGTAATAGTAACCCCTGTTCTCGTTCTTATTTCTAGTGGTATAGTTGGTGTACTGAAGGTAATTATGACAGTTGCTGTGGGCTGTATTGAGTGTTTGTTTGTGATGTATGCGCCTGTTATTTTATTGTGTGTTGCGTCCAGGTAGGCTCTTAAGTTTCCCTCATTCATATGTTTGGGGACATTAGCTTGAACTACCCCCTTGCTGGTTCCTATGGGTTGTTTGGCGTTGCTATGGGGATTGACCGGGGTTAGCTTGTAATCCATTCTACCATACTTAAATTGTTTGGCCAGTTCTATTTTGTGTTCATTTATCCTAAACTGGGGGTTTTGGCCTTGTTCTACTGTGACCTGTTTGCAAAAGGCCCCGCCTACATGTTTGACAAAGGCTGCTACTACTTTACTATAATCTTGTACCGGGAATTTCCCACTAACTGTGCATAGGGTCATAAGGACCGTTACTAGTTTTATTACCGTATACGGCGCTGATACTTTGCTGGTGCCCGGTCTTTCAGCTACTTTCCATTGCGTTTCCTTTGTCCTATCCTCTGTCCTATCCGTGTCTACTATTACTATTACATCTACAGGTACTTGTTCCGCTTCTCCCGTCTGTGGCTCTACAGCTACTCCCTTGTCTATAACGGGCCCTACCTGGAGTTCTGGTTCCCCTTCTTGTGATATTTCTATCTTATCTATCCTGTCTCCCATAAGGCTGTCCCTATAGCTTTTTACCACTTTGCTGGTGGCCTGTGTGGTTGGGGAGCAGGTGGAGCAGCTAGTTATCGAGCTGTTTAGTTCCGATTTACCACTTACGTAGCTCGCACTACTGCAGGTGCTGCAGTCACTCTCACTTTCGCTATCACTCTCACTCCCACTACTGCTACTCCCACTACTACTACTCGTACTAGAGATTGCTGTGGTTTCCAGTTTCAATTGGAAACTCACTTCCTCACTTTCTTCTATCCTACTGCTCGCAAACAGGTCTCTAGAGCTTTCATCCATGGTTTCTTAATGTATTTTTGTTGTACTTTACTTTGGATTTTGTTTAATAAACCGGATTGAAAATGGACCAATCAGAATCAAGGAGAAAATTTCCTATCAAATCGTGTTAGATTCTTAATTGTTTGGATTTTTATTTTCACAAAACTGTTTGATAACGGGCCAAATGTGGATACTATATTCTGTTGCTGTAGCCCTAATATGATTTTAATACACCCTACTTAAGAGATTTTATGAGATTTGAGATTTTGGCAAAGTTTTAATTTTTGTTTCACAAACCGGATTGAAATTGAGCCAATCAGAATCGAGCAGAATTATTCTTATTTCCGGTTTGTGTAAAGATTTAGTTGTCTATGTAAAATACTAAAATTATGTCTAACGGCTGGGAAAAGGTTATTAAATGTGTCTGAAAGTTGTTTTATCGTCAATAGTTTGAGTACTAGACCATTTGGAGTTGTTTATTGAAGTTTGGCTTGATTTTTTAGTGTTCAGTTTTATTTCACAAAGTGGCTTGAGAATGGGCCAATCAGAATGAAGGAGAAATTTTCTATAGTATTGAATTAGATTTTTTTTTTTTTTTTTTTTAAACTTTATTACACAAAACTGTTTGACAACGGGCCCGTCAGATTAAATTGCAAATGTAAGATATTAAGTTTGTTACTATGGCCCTAATAAGACTACAAGGAAACTAATAGAATAAAGTTTGGTTATAAGAGCTAAGTGAATTTCCCAAATTGGATTGAAAAAGGAGCCAATCAGAGCCAAGAAGACAATTTGCTATTTCAATTTGCTATTTGTTCTTAGCCAATCAGAATCGAGCTTATTTCCGGTTTATTCAAAGATTTCACTGCTTTTTGCTAAATATTAGAAGTTTGATACTGGATTAAGAAAAGGTTATTATGATTACCCTGATGTTAGTTTATTCTCTTAACTTACTTGACTTCTGTCTTTATTATCGTTCTCCCCATTCTTACACAGCACACCACAGATCAGCACAATATATCACAGAACAGGACAATACAGTACAATATATCAATATATCAATATATTACAATTCAACACAAGGAACACAGTGAAACACGAAATAAGGAATTGCGATTATAACAGTTAGATAGAAACTAGAAGTGGTTATACAGATTGGTTTGTTGTATTAGCTAAACTTTACTTGTATTATAACTAAAATGGTTTTGTGTAATACACTAACTTTGCTGGTGATAAATCTAGTTCAATAAAGTGGTTATGAAAATTATCTTATATTCAGAGCATTAGACAAAAGACTTTAAATGGTTTTAGGAACCTGGCTTAGTATAAAAATTAATTTTACTGGTGATAGATCTAGTTTAAAGTAGCTGATTATGAAGATTTATCTCGAATTTACAAAGATCGGCTTGGAAAATGGACCAATCAGCGCCAGGAAGATATGCGCTCAGCCAATCAGAATTTTTCAAAAATTTAATGCTTTTTGCTTTTTGCTAGAAGTTAACAATTTGGCAATGGATTACACACTGATTAATTAATGTTTACTAAAAATATCTTAATGTTAGTTTTCCTATACACTTACTTGTTTCCTATCTTTCTTTTCTTTCTTGCACAGCACAACACAGAACAATACAATACAACACAAAAATAGCTTTTAACACAGAAAAACGATGGTGCGCGCGAATTGCTCAATGCTCAATACGGCACGCGATGTATTATGGTATAAACACTTACTTTGATTAATACCTCCGATAGGTTTTAATTAATTAATTCTTTAATTCCTTATCCTGGTTTATGACACGATAAGAACGTTAAGAACGTTTATTTAAAATCCCTATGTTTATTTACTAACCTTGGTTTTCAACTGTTTCCAACTATTTACTAAAGTAAAATAGAATTTTTATCAAGTTAATCGCGCGTTTTAAAATGCTAGTCACGAGACTGGTTTTAGACACGTCTGATCACGAGAGAAATCAGAATGGATGATGATGGCGAAAAATGAACGATGATGACGATGACGAAGATGATGTGTCGAATGTGTTGCCATACTTTTTTCAAAACACAAAATCTCGTGAAATTGCTGGAGCGATTTACTACGAAACGCGTTTGTTTACTTCTGATAATAAAACCTAAAAACTTCCATACGTACCTTATTGTAATAGATCGCACAAAATTAACCGCACCTTACCTTAGAATTACCATAGAAGTACTTTAGAAATTGATATTTACCTTAAAAGGAGTTCATATTCTCTTAATATCTTTGGAAAAAAATCTTGCATGAAATTTCATTTTAAAGCGGAAGTCGTTATAACTACTACTTCCGGCTATTATTGCCAGTAAGAAAATATTCCCATTTTTTATAATTATTTACCTTAAAAGCATTAAAAAAACTATAAATTAATGTTTATTTCTTCCACTTTATATAAAACATTTTTATCGTTGCCAATGTAACGTAGTCTCGGCCTCGTTCAACCGTACTGCTTCGGATTTATTCCCAATGCTATGCCACGCAGCTTCGGAACAGACTAGGCATGTTCTGTCCGAGACTAGTTTCCGAGATGTTGCTTTATCTTGCGGATGAATCCATAAGTTTACAATAAGTTAATTGGTCGTCCATTGTTGAAACACTGAATGAAAAGCAAGAAATAAGGTGCAACATTTCAACTGAATTTGATAGGTAATCATTGTTTTTGTACATATCAATAATGCTGCAATGTTTATTTAAATATGTTCTTAACTTGAGCGACGATTGACACGGAATAAGTTCGTTAAACCTATATTTCAGGTTTGTTTACATTTTTTTATGAATGAACAAAATGGATGCTAAATGAATACAAAATTTGACAACACCACCTGACACTTATTTACGAATAACTAAGGATGTATGTGAAGTTAAGGTAAAAAGCTCTAAAAGATTCTTGGAAAGTGTCATTTCTGTGTAAGAACATTTCACAAGTGCATAAAATATGTACGGTTAAGTAGATCATGTAGATTGGACGCACGTTTTAATTCCTATTGTCTTTTTATTTATTATGCAATTAGTAACATATTTTTAATTTCAACTGTAATGCTTTTAATTTACTCTCACCTGTGCTATGCTGCTTGTAATACGATGTTACACATAATGCTGTGCTATGCTGCGTGTAATTTAATGTTACATGTAATGCCGTGCTATGCTACATGTAATGTGATGTTACATGTAAAGCTGTGCTATGCTGCATGTAATGCTATGTTACTTGTAATGCTGTGCTATGCTGCGTGTAATGCGATGTTACACGTAATGCTGTGCTATGCTGCATATAATGCTATGTTACACGTAATGCTGTGCTATGCTGCATGTAATGCTTTGTTACATGTAATGCTGTGCTATGCTGCATGTAATGCTATGTTACATGTAATGCTTTGCTATGCTGCTTGTAATGCTCTGCTATGCTGTGTTAAGTGATGTAATGCTGTGCTGTCCTGCGTGTATTGCGATGTTACTTGTAATGCTGTGCTATGCTGCATGTAATGCGATGTTACATGTAAGTCTGTGCTATGCTGCGTGTATTGCGATGTTACACATAATGCTGTGCTATGTTGCGTGTAATGCGATGTTACACGTAATGCTGTGCTATGCTGCATGTAATGCGATGTTACATGTAAGTCTGTGCTATGCTGCGTGTATTGCGATGTTACACATAATGCTGTGCTATGTTGCGTGAAATGCGTTGTTACACATAATGCTGTGGCAGTGCTATGATGCGTGTAATGCGATGTTATACGTAATGCTGTGCTGTGCTGCGTGTAATGCAATGGCGCTCTAAGCTCTATACTGAGTGTCATCAGATGCAGTCTGAAGAAGAACATCCCACCTTCTGGAATTTAAGCATAACAGTACTCAAAATTTTATATTAGAACCTTAAAATAACAACACTATTAATGAGAGAAAGAAACAATCGATGAATGAAAAATGGGACAATTTTTCTGATTTTTTTGTGAGTAAGACACTGCGGTTTTACTGTGAAATAGCGATGCAAAAACTCATTATGCTTACGATATAAAAAATAATTAACAGCATAAATTTGATTACTGAATTTATGTCGAGCGGGAAGAGGAAAGTGGCAATTTTGTTAGAAGAATTAGTTTCTTTTACCACTTGTTTTTAGATCACCTGTGCCGAAGCTCAAGGTGATCTATTAGGATCACTCTTCATCCGTCGGTGTCGTCGGCGTTAACTTTTCTTCAAACGACCTTCTCGGAAACCGCTTTGCCAATTTTGATCAAACTTCACATGGATGATCCTTAGATCAATGATTTTTAGATTTGTTAAAATTAGGTCAGCGCGTCATTCAAGATGGCCGTCATTACCATATATGGTCGAAACCTTAAAAAAATCTTCTTCTCAAGAACCCTGGACAGATTTCAACAGTTTTTCTTTTAAAATGATCGCCAACGCCTTGACTATCAAGTTTGTTCAAATGAAGTCCCCGGGGCCAAAATTGGCTGTGCCCCGGGGGTCCAAAGTTTGTATATTGAGATTTTGCATGTTTTTCATATAGACATAGGAAAAAAATCTTCTCTGAAACCACAAGGCACAGTGCTCTCATGTATTACATGTAGCATCAGGTTATGGTCCTCTACTAAGTTTATTCAAATGGTGACCTGGCCCTCCCCGGGGGGTCACAGTTTTTACATAGACTTGTATAGGGAAAAACCTAAAAAATATTCTTCTCTGAAACTGCAAGAGCCGGAGGTTTAATATTTAGCGTTTTCTATAAGTTTATGGTCCTCTAACAAGTTTGTTCAAATGGTGACCCTGGTTTCAAATTTGGCACAGCCCCGAGGTCACAGTTTTACATAGTCTTATATAGAAAAACATTTAAAAACAATTTTTCTCTGAAACTACAAGAGCCAGAGGTTTTGCATTTACTATAGGATTATGGTCCTTTACCAAGTTTGTTCAAATGGCGACCCTGGGGTCACATTTTGCCCCGCCCAGGGGGTCACAGTTTTACACAGGCTTGTATAGGGAAAAACATAAAAAAATCTTTTCTCTGGAACTGCAAGAGCCAGAGGTTTAATGTTTTGCATTTGCTATAAACTTATGGTCCTCTACCAAGTTTGTTTAAATGGTGACCCTGGGGTCAATTTGGCCACGCCCCGGGTCAGAGTTTAACATAGACTTATATAGGAAAATATTTAAAAAAAAATCTCTGGAACTACAAGAGCCAGAGGTTTAATATTTTGCATTTACTATACTCTTATGGTCCTTTAGCATGTTTGTTCAAATGGTGACCCTTGGGTCACATGTTGTACATAGATTTTTACAGGGAAAAGCTTAAAAATCTTCTCTAATACCACAAGGCACACAGCTCTCATATATATTACATGTATCCCTGGGGTCACACTTGACCCTGCCCAGGTGTTACACTCTAGCACCTTCATTTAGTATTTGATATTTACCAAACTTTGTCAGTGTCTTTATCTCAATGTTAACACAACAGAGGCCACATTTCTTGAACAATCTTAACCAGACTTGCACAGATTGTATATGACCATAAGATTTCGAACAAGTTTGATAATGGCCGGTACTCAGGTGATTGATTTTAGGACCATCTTGGCCCTCTTGTTTAATAAGATTTTAATAAGATTACCTTTTTTTCTCTGGTGACATAACTGTTAATTTTTCTTCTTATTTATTATATTATATATATATATATTATATATATATATGATATATAGAATCATCTGTTTTCGCGGATTACTACAAAGGAATTTTGGCAAGGACCAAATAAATGCGGCTTATCGACCTGTTAAAAGCGCTGTACTCTGAATAACCGGCCATAATTTTGTACCGCCATTTTTGCAAAAAAACACCAAAAGCATTGTGTGGTGTATGCAGCTAAGTGGAAGTACTGGGCCCATATTCATAAAGCTTCTTAAGATATTTCTCAACTTATAATGCCTTCAAGTGAGGTTATTTTCTAGAACTTCTACTTAAAGCTACAGAGTCTCTATATCAATCGATTTCTTCTTTGTAGACGTATCTTTATTTTAACTTCATGTTCACCAGCTCATGTCGAAATCGGGTATTTAAGCGAGTAAATATAACGCAGGACATCATTTATTGTATAGACATCGACCAGTGTACATTGTACCTGTACACAGGTAACATTATGATTTACAGAAGGAAAAAGGCCTCTCGGGACTCGAACACACAACCTTCTGATTTCAAGTCAGGTGCTCTATCCACTGAGCTACATGTATAACGCTTCTTGAGAAAACGCAACTCAAAAAGAATCCATAAATATATGGTCCATTTTGTCGGAAATGTAAATTAACATTACCTAGTTTAATAATTTAAACACTATTTTATTCAAGTATTGAATGGGATTGGACAACAGGCAATGCCTATGTAAGACCTCTCCCGTATCAAGGTACATATAAACAATACATTCATATCAAACATAACATAAAATGTGGAATTGTAGTACAGTTTGCATATATTGGTTTGACAATTAACTTAGAATCTTTGAAACATGTGTACCGTGATTGTTTATTATTAACACGTTGTATTGTCAGAAAGAATTTAAGTGAGAAAAAAAAAGAATAAATAGAAAGAAAATCATCCTGGAAACCAATACGAAATATATATAAAAATGTACCGATTATTACAAAATATAATGGTTTTAGTATGAGTTTCTGTAACCAATAGTTAATTTTGGAATTTAAGATAACTGAGAACAAAACAGACAAATAAAAAAATAAAAATTAGAATAAAAAGGAAGAAAGATGAAAAAATATAAAAAAATAAAATAAATTATAGCATTGTGACAAAACATATCTGAAAATACAATAGTATATACATACATGTACACATTCATGCACATACCTATGTACACATACATATACATACATACATGTACATGCATCTATAATTCTACGTAAATCTCCTGGTACACTTGATGTATTTGTGGACGATAAGTACAATTTCTGAGTTCGTAGTATCGTCTAGATTGGAATTGCCATTCAGTATCAAGTCAATGTTGATATGCGTGACATCAACAAGATTGGCTAGGGTATCAAGTAAGTCATTTCTGAATTGGTTATACAGTGGACAGTTGAAAAAGAAATGAGTATTGTCCTCACATGGATTGCCACATTTCGGACATACTGCTGAATCTGTCAAGAAGTGGTCAAATAAATGCTTATTTAGATTACTTGAGTTATTTCCTAATTGACAGTGGATGATGTTATAATTCCTATTTCCTATATTATAGTGATATGGACTGTTAGTCCTATGTTCAATAGTCTTAAGTTTATGCTTAAATTGTTCAACAGATGGTGCATTTTTAGCGTCTAAAGGTAAAGCATTCCACAATTTAATTGTACTCGGTAGAAAGCTGTTATAATATGATGTTGTACGACAAAGAGGGAGACGTAAGTTTAATCCTGAAGTTCGAAGGTTATAATTATTGTTTACAGGTAAGTATTGCTGGATTAAATTATACATGTAATCCGGACTTATGCCATAAATTATTATGTAAATAGTTACAAGTTTATGATCTTTTCTTCTTTTTGTTAATGTTTCTAAGTTCAATTCATTATATAAGTATGATCTAGAGGAATTGCACCTGAGGCCTGTTATTATTCGTGCTGCTTCAACTTGGACGCTCTCTAATAGATCAGATTCTCCCTGTGTACAGTTATCCCATACGGAATCGCCATATTCCAGTATGGGTCTTATAAAGGCGATATATATTTTCAATAGAGAATGTCTGTCAAGTTTGTACTTAAGCATTCTTAGAATGTTTAATCGTGCACATGCTTTTTCGTATATATTTTCTATATGATGCGACCAAGTTGCATTGGACTGCATTGTTAATCCAAGGTGGCAATGTGACTCCACGTCTTGTACTATATCATTATCAAAGTAGACTGGTGGGTGGTTATAGTTTCTTCTAGTGCAGACAAGGCTTTTGGTTTTTTGGGGGTTAAATGTAACAGCCCATTTTTTTGACCATTCAGATATTTTGCAAAGATCATTTGTAAGAGAGTTGGCACATTCTACTGGGTTTTTATCAACGACAACAAAAAGAGAAGTGTCATCAGCAAATAACCGTACATCATTCAATAAGTCATCTGTGATGTCATTTATATAAAGCAAAAATAGAAACGGACCTAAAACAGAGCCTTGCGGAACACCTGCATAATAGTTTAATACTATATGTTATCAATTTGAAACTAATAATCCGCCTCAAAACAACCATATATCTCAACTTGTTATTTAGCACTTGATGAGTTTGTGTGTGCGCAAGTTATTACTTAAAGTATATTTAGTGTTAATAATGCTAGAACATACCAATAAATAGCAGTTGTCTAGTAGTTAAATGAACGTCTCATCAAAACTTAAATTTCAAATCCCGTTCTGGGCAAGTTTTTTTATCAATATATTCTGAAGCCGTATGTTTATCGATGTTACCTGTACGAAGGCTATATAAAAATGTGATATTTTACGCATCAATATCTGTCTTATATACCGACTATTGGGGTGTTCGTCAATTTGAAACTACTTCACACGTGACTCATTGATATTCATGAGTTATTCCGGTTAAAATAGAGACTCTGTAGCTTTAAGAAAACATAAAACATCTTAGGTATCTTAAATTTCGACTTAAGTTGTGTTGAAATTCCATCAAAAATTAAGACACCTCCTATACATGTATACCCTATCTTAACTATTTAAGAAAATGTTCTATGTACCCAAGTACAGGTAAGCATATATGTAGATCTTGAAAAATCATTTGCGAAATTAATCATGTGTTTCTATACCTGTACTATACTAGCGTGGTAATTGAAAGACCGTGGGTTCGAGTAATGTTTTTGACTTGTTGCAATTTGAAAAAAAGAAATGATACTATAATATGATAGTGTTTTTTTACTATTTAAATAATTTCTTTACAAACATCTTCAACAACGCCATAGTTTTATCAGTGGCTTATAAACAATATCAAATGTTCTAGGTTAATCAATTTGAATCAAACTATTTATGCATGTTAAATTTGTATTTGAAAAAAGATTTAATCGAGGTACGTATTAAACTACGAGGTAGGCATCACATAGTTTAGTAATACTCCATGAAATTGATTGGTAAAATTTAATTAAATTTGGTACACTCATGTATCAAGCAGAAACTGTGTCCGTGTAGATAATAGATTATCAAATCCGTATTGAAATGAGTACATTTGTAGGTCATGGTCATATTAATAGTTTTTTTTTAACAATGTCTTTTGTTCTACAAGATTCATGTTGTTGACTATGTGTGGGTGTTTCCATAAAACGGGGTTAGACCAATACTTACCTGTCTTTATTTCACATTTTTAAAATTAATTTTATTTACATAATGGGCTAAAAATATTTTTAAATCATGTTTATTTCCCATCTTCAGTTACACAAAAGTTTCTGCTTTGCACTTAAAGGAGAAAAAAACAGACAAATGAGTTTTAAATGGGGACATATAGTGAGGACAATTAGGTCGAAACACATACTATATGAGGACATTGTCTCATGTTGTTACATGTCTCTCCGTTTTGTGTCCCCTTTAAATCTAAGGTAGTATATGTAACTGAAGGACACAGAGTTTGTCCTCACATGGTCATGTGTGTCCTCACATGGCAGGATTATGACTTATATTTGTCCTCACATGAACGGAGGTGTCATCTCTCTCTCCATGAAAAATCAAAATCACTAGATGACAATTTTAAGGAAATGCCAAGATGAATAAACAAAATCTTCTATTTTATTTTTTAGGAGAAAGTCTTGTAGTATTTAAAGATATTTTCCATTTCTATAACACTGCCTTTAAAGGGACACGGAAATCAAACATTAATTTTAGAATCTCAATTTATGAACCTAGCATTATTTTGGCATTAAACATGTTAAACCTGCACGCATATAATTAAATAAAGTGTTGAGTTTTCATTTTCCCTTCGTTGTTCTGTTAAATCTTTAACATCAGTGAAATAAAGTCATCAGTTAGTAACGTGTAAAAACAACTCTTTTTTTAACTATTATAATTGCAACGTTGCAATGTCATCTCTTGTTTACATATGGGTTTCCGATTACGCATGCAGTTCATGTAAGATTTGCATATAAATACCAGTGTAGCCAGTGTTTGTAAGAAAAAAGGAGCAGAACCTAATATGCTGTTCAATATGACCAGGGATCAGAATGTTTTTACCGATTTCAATGAATTAGGAAACCATTATATATTCTTGCAACTTTTATCAATGCCTGATCTGTGATTTTTACTAGATCAGCTCTGATGAAGAACATATTATGGTTTTGCAAATCATCAACATGGACGATTTAACTGTTTGTGTGTAAACATGAAAAGGCGCCAAACTGATCAGGTAAACACATGAGGACAAAAAAGAAATTCTAAACCATTCTCAGAATTAGCAATAACAAAGGGTAAAAGTCGTTGCGGCAAAGTTATACAACTTATAATAGCTCTATGCTACTTTTGGTTTTTATTTTTAAGCTTATCATGCAGATTTGCTCTTTTTAGATCACCTGAGCCGAAGGCTGAAGGTGATCTATGGTTGGGATCTCTCCGTCTGTCCGTCGTCGTTAACTTTTGCTTACTTCTTGTCAGAAACCGCTTGGCCAGTTTTGACCAAACTTCATATGGATGATCCTTAGATGAATGCATTTTAGATTTGTTAAAATTAGGTCAGCGCAACATCCAAGATGGCCGCCATTACCATATATGGTCAAAACCTTAAAAAGACACATACGATTTTTTGTATGCCCCCAAAGAGTGGCATATAGTAGTCGCACTGTCTCTGTTTGTGATTGTTTGTGATTGTTAGTCGCCGTTCGTCGGTACAATCGTGTCCGCTTCATAACTCTGAAAATATTGGACGGATTTTCAAATAACTTCGCACAATTGCTCACCACAACAAGACGACGTGTCGCGCACAAAATCCAGGTCCGTGGCTCCAAGGTCAAGGTCACACTTAGAGGTCAAAGGTCAAAACAAAGTGCTTTCGTGTCCGGTTAATAACTCTGACATTCATGGACAGATGTTCAAATACCTTGGCACAATTGCTCACCACAACTAGACGACGTGTCGCGCACAAAACTCAGGTCCGTGGCTCCAAGGTCAAGGTCACACTTAGAGGTCAAAGGTCAAAACAAAGTGCTTTCGTGTCCGGTTAATAACTCTGACATTCATGGACAGATTTTCAAATAACTTGGCACAATTGCTCACCAAAACTAGACGACGTGTTGTGCACAAAACTCAGGTCCGTGGCTCCAATGTCAAGGTCACATTAAGAGGTCAAAGGTCAAATTGTGTCCAGTCAGTAACTCTGGCATTCCTGGACGGATATTCAAATAACTTGGCACAAGTGCTCAGCACAACTAGACGACATGTCGCGCACAAAATCCAGGTTCGTCGCTCCAAGGTCAAGGTCACACTTAGAGGTCAAAGGTCAAATCATGTCTGGTCAATAACTGACATTTCTTGATGGATTTTGAATTAACTTGGCACAAGTGCTCACCACAACAACATGATGTATCGCGCACAAAATCCAGGTCCGTGGCTTCAAGGTCAAGGTCACACATCGGTCAAAGGTCAAATCGTGTCCAGTCAATAACTGGCATTCCTTGACGGATTTTCAAATTACTTGGCACAAGTGCTCACCACAATAAGACGATGTGTCAAGCACAAATCCAGGTCTGTGGCCCCTAGTTCAAGGTCATACTTAGAGGTCAAAGGTCAAATTGTGTTTTTTTTTCCATTTATTTCTTCTTAAATATTTTTTTGTTTTCAATAAAAAAAATGTATTTTTTTTTGGTTGATTTTTTTTTTAAATTGTTTAAAAAAAAAATTAAATTTTTTTGTTTAAATTCTTTTTTTTTTTTTTTGTAATTTTTTTTTTTTTTTTTTTTTGTTAAATTTTTCAATTTTTAGCTCGACTGATCAGAGATCAGCAGAGCTGCTGCCGTGGTGCGGCGTCCGTCGTCCGTCCGTCTGTCCGTCTGTCTGTCCGTAAACGTTTATTTGTAGCGACTACTCCTCTGAAACTACTTAATGGATATTCATGAAACTTTACAGAAATGTTGCCCATGAAGTCTAGTTGATCCTAGCAAAAATTCATGTTGATGTAAAATCCAAGATGGCGGCCAAAGCTAAAAATATATTTTTAAAATACAAGTTTGTAGCGACTACTTCTTGAAAACTATAAATGGTATTGATATGAGACTTTTTCTAAAATGATCAGCATGACATGATGTTAGTCCTTGTCAAAAATCGTTTCGATTCGACGTTAAACATGGCTGCCAGTGGCCATCTTTGTTTACATAGAGTTATATAGTAAAAACTTGTAGCGACTACTCCTCTGAAACTACTCGACGGATGTTCATGAAACTTTACAGGAATGTTGCTCTTGATGTCTAGTTAATCCTAGAAAAATTTCAGGCTGGCCGGAAATTCAAGATGGCCACCACGGCTAAAAATAGATTAAAAATAAATTTGTAGCCACTACTTCTTGAAAACTGTAAGTGATGTTGATATGGGACGTTTTCTAAAATGATCAGCATGACATGATGTTGATCCTTGAAATTTATTTCGATGCAACTTTAAACATGGCACCTAGTGGCCATCTTTGTTTACATAGATGTATATAGTAACAACTTGTAGGGACTACTCCTCTGAAACTACTTGACGATTTTTTATGAAACTTCACAGGAATGTTGCTCTTGATGTCTAATTGATCCCAGATTTTTTTTAGGTCGGCCGGAAATTCAAGATGGCCACCATGGCTAAAAAACTGTAAGTGATATTGATATGGGACTTTTTCTAAAATGATCAGCATGACATGATGTTGATCCTTGTCGAAAATTATTTTGATTCGACATTAAACATGGGCGCCAGTGGCCATCTTTGTTTACATAGAGTTTGTGTAGTAAAAAAGTGTAGCGAATACTCCTCTGAAACTACTTGGCGGATTTTCATGAAACTTCAGGTGATCCTAGCAAAATGTCAGATCGGCCGGAAATTCAAGATGGCCATCACGGCTAAACATAGATTTTTTAAAACAAGTTTGTAGCGACTACTTCTTGAAACCTGTAAGTGATATTGATATGGGACTTTTTCTGAAATGATCAGCATAACAAGATGTTGGTCATTGTCTAAAATTATTTTGATTCGACATTAAACATGGCTGCCAGTGGCCATCTTTGTTTACCTAGAGTTATATAGTAAAAACTTCAACTTGTAGCGACTACTCCTCCGAAACTACTTGACAGATTTTTATGAAACTTCACAGGAATGCTGATCTAGCTATCAAAATCTATCAGTAGAGCTTCAAGGTCATTGACCTCTTTTTTTTTTTTAAATTTTTAAATAATTTTTTTGTTTTTAATTTTTAATTTTTTTTCCAATTTTTAAGTATATATATATTTTTTTTCAATTTTTCAATTTTTTTTTTATTTTTTTTTATTTTTTTTAAAATTATGTTCAAATATATCTGTTGGTTTGATATTGCTCCAAGGTCAAGGTACTTAAAGGTCACTTCGGGGGCATTTGTCACTTACTGTGACATTTCTTGTTTAAAAATCTTCTTCTCAGAAACAGCTTGGTAAATTTTGACTAAACTTCACATGGATGATCCTTAGGAGAATGTTTTTCAAATTTGTTAAAATTAGGTTAACACGACATCCAAGATGGCTGCCATAGAAAAATCTTTAAATTAGTTTTTGTACACTGGGAGGCTAAGGCTGTGGGTTCAAATACCACTGAAGGTAAACATTTTTTTTTTCTTAATTTTATTTATCGTTTCTGTTTGGATGCCCTTTTTTTTTTTTTTTTACAACTTTGTATATAAAGATTTTGCATGTTTTACATAGACATATTAGATAGGGAAAACTTAAGAAATCTGATGATGAAATTACAAGAGCCAAAGGTTTAATGTAGGCTTAAGGTCCTCTACCAGGTTTGTTTAAATGATGACCCTTTGGTCACATTTTACCCTGCCCCAGGTGTCAAATGTTTTGTTCTGCACTTGTAAAAAGGTATTGAAAAAGGAATTTAATGATGAAACCCCTTGAAATAAGAGCCATTTTTGCTTGTAGAGCATCCACAGGCCTTCTTGTTCTTTTTTTCTTTCTTTATTATTATTATTAATGATCCCTACCCCCTGGTCTATCAAGTTTGCTCACTTGAAGTCCCTGAAGTCGAAGATTATGGCTACAACCCCTAGGTTTAAAGTTTGTATGTAGATATATTGCATGTTTTTGCATAGACTTACATAAGGAAAGATTTGAAAACATCTTCAATCAGTATTTGTGAGAGGACATATTTTTCATCATTGCGGAGATCCTCAGGTGATCGATTCAGGGCCATCTTGTTTTAATGAGTGACCTTATAAATTTTTCTAGGCATTTATAGTGTGTAACGTTACATGTATATGCGTCTTTATTTAATGCCTTGAAGAAAAAATAATAAAATGATGTCCAACGTCATTGGCATGTGAAATGTGAAAAACCTCTCAAATTTCCTAACATCCAATAGAGATTTTTTTCATGGTGTTCTTGTTGTCTTCATTTGCAGTTAATTGATCTATATCGATCACCTCTAGATAAGTCTTCAAATTCAGCATATTGCATTTGGTCAGGTTTCAGTTGAGGCCCCTGAATGCTCGCTGCCTCAACAGGCACCTCGACCTCAACAGGCATCTCAACCTCACTCATCTCCATTTCCCATGGATCCCCATCCACATCAGTTTGTGTAATGCCAATTCTTTCCAGGAAATCAAGGTCAACTTGAATTTCCTCTGACTCATTGCTGATAATTTCATCCCAGATAATATTAAATGTTGCTTGACTCAAATTATCAGACATGTTGAAATATAGTAGCCTTTAGTAGCTTTATCAAATTGATGAATGGAGCAGCAGACTGGCCTAAATCAGGTTGAATTACCTGGAATTATTGGTGAAATAACTAAACAACACTATTTTTTGTAAAACATTTTTAATTATATTCCATTTTTCTTCTTTATTTTATATATATATTATATACATACTATAACAATGTAATACATATAATACTGTAGTTGTATGGCGAATTTAATTTTACTACGGTGCCTACATACATAGTAAAAATTGTAAACATTGCAACAGTCAAATGTCAGAAACTAGGTCGAAAGTAGTCCATTCACATTGAGTCGTTCTCATTTAGTCCGGTTCTCATTGACTGAATATCAACAGTAATTTTGACAGGATATCAACAACATGAACAGTTTATTATGCCAGAGATGACGAGTGTCTCGAGAAAAGGGGCATATGGGCATTTGCAACCAGTATGGGCCGAAACAGCCTGTGCATAACCACACAGTCTAATCAGGGTCCACACTGTTTGCCATTTGGTAAAAATGGCTGTGAGCAACTGTGGACCCTGATCAGACTGCGTGGTTATTTTAATATACCCTGTTTTTTTTTTTAAATGTGGGGATAAAAATAATTGACCCCGTGTTACCCATCCCCCCCAACCCCCCACCCCACCACCACCATCATGTTTCACTTGAGACATAATTATACAAAACAAAAAAAACCAATACCTCCCCACCGCCCCGTTCAACCCACTCGAGTTCGAAATAATAAAAAGCGTTCAATATGTTGTTTAAAAAATGACCGTGTAATTGAATGTTAAACCTTTTGACCCCCTTAAAGGCCCCTGGGCGTGGAGCCATCATCATAATGTTTAATTTGAGACAAAATTTAAAAAAAAAACGCTGGCCCCACCCAACCTGGGCTCCCCGGGCAGACGTCCGAGTTAGAAATAATAAAATTGTTTGATATGTTGCAAAAATATGGAAAAATGACAGTAATTGAATATTTATTGAAAAATTTAACGAAACGGAACGGACCAAGATTAAAACTAGATTTATTTTTTTACTGATCGACAAACTGTGTCAAGTAATAACAGTACTACCTGTATAAGACATCAGTGGAAATGTTTCTGCTTTCAAAGGTATCTGTTCAGTATGTGTAAACATGACTAGATATGCTTACTTTCGCATTGATTCTCCAGAATATCAGAATATCTATTGATATGCATACATATGATTTAAAGGGTATATGTAAGTGTTATTACATCATTGCACGAAGGAAAAAAGACATCACCAATTCAAATGAGGTAATGTATATATGGTTCCTTTCCATTCCATTAAATACCAGTACCCAGGGGGTTAATGGTATTTAACAGAACGCAACACAACAAGATTAAAACTGGGTTTATTTTACTGTTGACAAACTGTGTCAAGTAATAACAGTACTTCCTGTATAAGACATCGGTGGAAATGTTTCTGCTTTCAAGGGTATCTGTTCAGTATATGTGTAAACATGACTAGATATGCTTACTTTCACATTCATTCTCATTGATTCTCCAGAATGTCAGAATATCTATTGATATGCATACGCATGATTTAATGGGTATATAAAAGTGTTATTACATCATTGTTCGGTTCCGCAAAGTACAAATAGCCCATAGATAGTAAGATAGATATTTTATTTATTTTAGTACAACCTGTTTTACATATACGATACAAACAATCATTCAATATTCATGAATGTTATTTAACGTCTCATCAACACAGTATAGGTTATTTAGAGCCGCCCCAGAGAGAGGGGAAGGAAACATAGGAATCCGGGAACCTGCCCTACTCTTATTATCGAATAGATTCCTATGGTTCTTTAACGTGATCGGAGGGACCGCCCGGTTTACGTCCCCATCCGACGGACGAGGCTAAGGTAAAGTGTTTTGCCCAAGAACACACCGACGGAACTCAGTGGCACCACGGAGGATTGAACCCGGGGCCTCCGGTTACAAATCCGCCGCGCTACCGACTGCGCCACGCCAGCCCATTCAATATTCAAACAGCCGGCCTACAGAGGCTTATAATGCGCTTTCAAGAAACACAAATGTTATACATAGGTGAGAAATACTTAGTCATTGCAAATAAAATTCCATAGTAACTAGTTCCATATTCTGTAGATTTTAAATGTAACATTTTCTTGCTACTACTTAGCCTACATATTTGGATTTAATTCGTGTGATAATTGTTCATATTACATATATAATGTGCGTACATATTTTAATAAACAGTTATGTATAGACAGTTTGAACAGCATTAGATTAGACTCCGGTATTTATGCAAATACATAATCTTCTGTTTGTTACACTGATTCACGTTAGTCACTCAAAATGTTCGGCTTGTGATGAACTTTGCTATTTTTCTGTTTATATTGATGAACAAGACCAAAATCCGGTATCATATTCATATGATTGACACACGTAGTAGCAATTCACTGTCAAAATGTGAAAGTGAATCCACCATATTGGAAATTTTAAACAATTAGCATGAGAAATATTGAAATGGTTTTGGTGGAACTGCAATATCTCAAATATGTGGAATTTGTGTATTGCAGAAATGGGAAATGAAACTTCATAGGAATTGTGCTCTTGATGTCTGGTTGATCCTAGCAAAATATCAGGTTTGCCGGAAATTCAAGAAAGCCGCCACGGCTAAAAATAGATTATTAAAAAACAAGTTTGTAGCGACTACTTCTTGAAAACTATAAGTAATACTGATATGGGACATTTTTTAGTATGATCAGCATGACATGATGTTGGTCCTTGTCGAAATTCTTTTGATTCAACATTAAACATGGCTGCTGGCAGCCATCTTTGTTTACATAGAGTTATTTAGTAAAACCTTGTAGCGACTACTCCTCTAAAACAACTTGACGGATTTTCATGAAACTTCACAGGAATGTTGCTCTTGCTGTCTAGTTGATTCTAGCAAATGTCAGGTCGGCCGGAAATTCAAGATGGCCGCCACGGCTAAAAAAATATATATTTTTTAAAAACAAGTTTGTAGTGAAAACTATCAGAGATATTGATATGGGACTTTTTCTAAAATGATCAGCATGATCAGCATCAGCATGACATGATGTTGGTTATTGTCGAAAAGACGTTAAACATGGCTGCCAGCGACCATCTTTGTTTACATAGAGTTATATAGTAAAAACTTGTAGCGACTACTCCTCTGAAACAACTCGACGGATTGTCATGAAACTTCACATGAATGTTGCCCTTGATGTCTAGTTGGTCCTAGCAAAATTTTAGTGCTGCTGAAAATTCAAGATGTCCGCCACGGCTAAAAAAAGATTTTTAAAAACAACTTTGTAGTGACTACTTTTTGAAAACTTAAGTGATACTAATATGGGATTTTTTATAAAATGATCAGCATGGCATGATGTTGGTCATTGTCGAAATCATTTTGATTCTGTATTAAACATGGCTGAGCGGCCATCTTTGTTTACATAGAGTGATGTGGTAAAAACTTGTAGCGACTACTCCTCTGAAACTACTTGACGGATTTTCACGAAACTTCACTGGATAATTTTTTTTATATCTAGTTGATCCTAGCCTAATTTCAGTTCAACCGGAAATTCAAGATGGCCACCACTGCTAAAAATAGGTTTTTAAAAGGCAAGTTTTAGCGACTACCTCTTGAAAACTATTAGTGATATTGATATGGGACTTCTTCTAAAATGATCAGCATGACATGGTGTTGATCCTTGACAAAAATTATTTTGAATTGATATTAAACATGGCTGGCAGCGGCCATATTTGTTTACATAGAGTTATATAGTAAATACTTGTAGCGACTACTCCTCCGAAACTACTTGAAGGATTTTCATGAAACTTCACAGAAATGTTGCTCTTGGTGTGAAGTTGATCCTAACTAAATTTCAGGTCGGCCCGAAATTCAAGATGGCCGCCATGGCTTAAAATAGATTTTTTAAAAACAAATTTGTAGCGACTACTTCTTGAAAACTATAAGTGATATTGATGTATATAGGACTTTTTCTAAAATGATCAGTTTGACATGATGTTGGTCCTTGTTGAAAATTATTTTGATTCAACATTAAACATGGTTGCCAGTGGCCATTTTTGTTTACATAGAGTTATATATGAAAACGTCTAACGACTACTCTGAAATTACTTGAGAGATTTTCATGAAACTTCACAGGAATGATGATCTAGCTTTCAGAACTTGCCAGTAGAGCTTCAAGGTCATTGACCTCTTTTTTGAGTGGTTATGTCGCTTTTTGCAACTTTGTGAATATTTACTTGCTGACCAAATTGACACTGGTTAGTACCATCGCAATCTTGCGTTTTAAATTTTTTTTTGTTTACAAAGTTTGGTGCAAACCTCGCATATTTGATCTCGTTTTCTCGCTTTCTCGCTATATTCTACAATAAAAAAAAACACGAGGATTGCTAGCATATCCTCACTATTTGACTAGTTTTCACGAGATTGCGAAATAAATCTTGCATTCTCGCCCTCTTCTACATTGAAAACAATCGCGAGAATTACGTGAAGTTTGGGTTAGCAGACCTCGCGTTTTTTTCTCCAATGTACCTGAGGCCGAAAATGGGAAGAATATATCTTATTCTCACGAACTCTTAAAAATAAAATCGCGAGGTTTGCACGAAGTTTGATTTGCCATCTTCACGTTTTTTCTTTGTCGAATAGTGCGATATAAAATCGCGATGTTTGCACGAAGTGTGATTTGCAATGCTTTCTTTTTCATTGTAGAATAATGCGAGAATGCGAGATTTATTTCATATTCTTGCAATCTCGCAAAATTTAAAATGCGAGATCACGATGGCCCTAACAGGATTCCGTACACAGGCACTATGACTGGTCACTCATATCTGGAGATGGCATGAGATTATTTAACACACATTTATGAAACGTTACTAGTGGCGTTGGCCTTGAGAGGCCTTGTTAATGAAAGTCAAACATTCGCCAGAGAGGTTACACAATGACATTTCTAACTCGTACATGTGTGTGGTTTATAGCATCATTAAGTGCGAAGGTGTTAAAGGTCACTTCAAGCTTTGTATGATGAACCACTGATCGACTGCCACGATGTTGCAAACCTTTCTGAACGAATTTTATCACGTTTTAATCAGCACTGGTGAAATGCTAATGGGTCGTTAGACAAAGGTCGGTTTTATTAGGCACAACAGTGCTTCGTTAGAAAAATAATATTTGTCTCGAGAAAATGTGTCTGTGTTCAAATGAAATTCGTGTCCAAACATGTTACTCTCCTATAAAGAGAAATAATGTGGGGACATGTCCCGAAGAACCCGAAAGATCGTCTCCCTTTTGGTGTGAGGACCAGTACTGGTCGTGTAACAATGTGTGATTCTTTCAATAATGTGGGGACATGTCCTGAAGAAACTGAAAGATCCTCTCTTTTGGTGTGGGGACCTGTCCCGAAGTGCATATCTCTGCTAATAAAAGAAAGCAATCATGTGGGGACATGTCCTGAGGAAACCGAGAGATCCTCTCTCTTTTGGTGTGGGGACCCGCAACCGTCCCCTATCCTACTCTCAGAAGTAATGTCATTGGGAGCAATAAAGGGTGTGTAACAGGTTCGGAAAAGGATGTCCCCAGATAACCGGTTTGAGTGCATGGTCCTCACATGAACGGTCGAATTGTCTAGAGAGAGAGAGAGGGAGAGAGAGAGAGTGTTTCAACAGCTCTAAGATCCAGTCAGTTCGAAAACGTGAACGCTTTCGTATTACATCAACTGCTATAGCTCTATGACCTTGAGATATGTAATAACAACAACAACAAACACTACAATGGTATGCGTGTAGAGTGTCGAAATGAGTCGGAGAATCAGACACCAACGTAAACCTATATGTTTCTCGTATATATGTTTGAACTGCTTCGAAGAGGGATTTATTTTCCCTGTCAGCTATCTGTTCACGACCATAAAGGAGTGTGCTTACATTTAACGGGTGTAAATGGCGAGTAGACTGAAACAGATGAAGCCGATATGCTGAAAATGTGTTACATTGGACAAAATAGTGTTCAGCATCTTCTACTTCACAGCCGCACTCGTAAGTCGGTGAATCTCGTAAATGGTTAAGGTATAAATCGTTAATTAGTTTGCTACAAAATTTCGTCATTCTGGCATGTAAAATGGCAAATAATCTTTGTCCACATAAGTAGAACTAAACAATACAGATGTTAATAGTCTTCTCTTAAAAATTGCGATACTTTCAGAGTTTCGTATTTCTATTGGCAAGTCATTCCATAGTTTAAGAGAGGAAGGAACAAACGTTTTATTGTATATTTTAGTTCTCCTAGCAATAGTGGCGTAGTTATCGTTGATTCTGAGATTGTATGCGCTGGCATCTCCAACTAGCTGTGGGAAAATGTTTTTAATGTAACTCGGAACGGTTCCATTTTTCTAACATTATAAATTGAATTTTTTTTTTGCATTTGCATTTTCCTTCTATCAGAAAGTGAAATAGTATATATTGTTTGTGCAAATATATTAAATAATTCGTAGTGTGCAATAACAAACAATTTGCTTTGAACAATTCCAATAAAACATTAAAATGATTGTATGCATGTTATGTCGAAGAGCTTCGAGTTTAAAAAAACACATACAAGATTGCCATGTGCCCCTTTACAATACAGAAAGTCATCCAATCCATTAGTATCTGGATACTACACATTCTTCTACTATCATTTTCTACTAAAGGTCATATGTTCTTAATTAAAATTAACACCTCGATTTATTAATCCTTTATCATTTTGACATCAAATTTGCTTGCACATACTAACAAGAAGCCGAAGAGGGCATGTACGCACTAGTCGTTCAAGACTGTATATTTTTATTCCGTAATATTTTTTTAAATAATTTTAATTCATTGATAGACATCTTCCGACATAGATGGCGGATATCAAGTGAAAAAAAAAGCGCCCAAGCTCTAAAAAATGGGTTTTGGGGGAATGATGGGGTTTCAGATAGGGCTGGTTTTCAGTTGTTTTCTGAAATTTATATTGACATTAACATTGTAAAAAAGTTTGACAAAGATCGGAAGAAAAAAAAGAAGGACCAAGAGTCTTAATTAAGCAAGACATATCACTTTTGATTTAATCGAGGCCACAAATCGGCTGTTTCTGCTCAGATGAGGCTGAATATTGAAGACATCACTTTTCATAGATATAAACATCCTGACAAGTGTTGGTAACGACCGGATGAAGAAATAATATATTATATTATTCAAGGGCCATAACTATGCTGTTTAGTCCGACATAGCATTTTTTTTACATTTGTCCCCACTTTTTTCCATTACCAACTTGAAGGTTACTTCATAAAATAAAACAAAAATGGCGTGGGGTGGGTTGGGGTACGGTTGTTGGGGAGGGAAGGGGCGTGCTTGGGTGTGAGTCGGATATGGCTTTTAAAACTTACTTTTATTAACGATATTAACATTTTGAACACGTTTGGCGAAGATCAGATAACAAGAGGACCAAGATGGCCCCAGATCGCTCACCTGGTTTTCTGGCTCACCTGGCTTAAATAAATAAATGAAATGGGTTTTACGTCCCGTTAACACGTCTTATTATTAGTGATTAGATTTGTTACTGACCCCCTACAGAAATAAGTGGGGTCAGTAAGATTTAGAGGGGGCGAGACGGTAGCCGAGTCCCTCTATACATCTGACTGACCCCACATATTTCTGTAGGGGGTCAGTAGCAAACCCAATAACTGATTTATTGCACCTCGCTCAAAATCCTAGGAATTTCATTGGATTAGAGAGGTCACATGGTGACCCTCTATTATTCTATAGTGGGTCAATAGATTTCATAGAGGGTCACTAAAACAATATGGACTACAATATTCCGATTCAAGGTTTAAATCGTTTACAAATAGTTCTTTAAGGCGTTAGTAACAAACATAATAAGTAAATTAATAATGTTTTTAAACTTTACCGGTCGTGACGTCAACGTCATGACGTCAAATTGCGTGAACGTCTCAATGACGTTGACGTTCCATTGATATGGGTTAAATATCGGTGTTTGCCTTAAAAAAGGTGCTCGATGCAATAAATCAGTTATTGGGTTTGTTACTGACCCCCTACAGAAATCTGTGGGGTCAGTCAGATATATAGGGGGACTCGGCTATTGCCTCGCCCCCTATAAATCTTACTGACCCCACATATTTCTATAGGGGGTCAGTAACAAACCCAATAACTAATAATATTAGGGCATCAACGTTAGAGGGAGATGAAATGAAGTATGGAGTTGTTTTCCAACAGGAAGTGAACCAATGCAGATTAGAGGTCTGAAGCTCCAACGTGCAATGGCATATCCATTGAGCTACCGAGGCCGCTGAAACCCAACAAGACGTTTAGGAGGAGTAGCGCCGACAATACATTTAAAGTAAAAATGTCAAGGGTCCGTAACTCCGTCAAAAATCAACGAACCCTGAAAAAACCCGCAATATGTACAACTAGACATCATACCAATGCTTCCTGCTAAGTTTCGTCAAATCCAACACGGCGTTTAAAAACACACACAAAAAACAAGTTAAACAAATAAAAATAAATAATAATAAAATATATAATTATAAAATAAATAAATAATTAAAATAATAATAATAATAATAATAAACCTGTGTAAGTGGTTAAGATTGCTCAAGAAATGTGGCCGGTATCGTGATACTGCATTTTTTGATTATTCAGAGGCCATAACTCCGGTGTTACTGGCCCGATCTGGCCCATTATCAAACTTGTCCGAGATCTTGTGGTCATATTCGATCTATGCAAGTTTGGTTAAAATTGCTCAAGTAATGTGGCCTCTATCGTGTCCTTTTAATATCAGATGGAAACTTAAGGTGCTTTTTTGGTGACAAGGCCAATTTATACAATTTTCGATAATTTAAAGGCCATAACTGCGCTATTAGCCCTTGAATCGGACTGGTGCAATAACTCGTCCAAACTACTGTTTTTTGTACTACCAAACTACTTTGTAATTTGGTTAAGATCTGACAGAAATGGAGAGGCTAGAGATTAACGGATGACGGAGGGACGAACGACGGACAACGTATCATCCCATAAATTCACCTGGCTAAATATGAAGGCACTATCACAAGGCACTCGTTAACGGACGGACGTGTGATTTTCTTCTAATAATATCTTTTTTTGATGTTCACACAAATTTTCATCGAAATTTACCGAATTATAAAAAAAAAAATCACAGTTTAAAAAAATAGGTGTGAAAGCGAAATTAACAAAACTTAACAAATATTAAAAGTACAATTATTAATTCTTTCTTACAGTCTCAGATTTTGCAGGAAAACAAAGTGGATACTTTTTATTTTTGCTGAGTATATGTAGCGGGTTCAGATTTAGACAATGTTCCATTGCATGATACAATGTCATATGAATCATGATATGGTGTTAGCACCGTGGTTTTCATGTGCACCGTGGTTTTCATGTCAACAATTTACTATAGTGTTTGAATGAAATCGCGCGTAAAATGCTTAAATTAACCCTGGCATAACCTAGGATGGCAATATAACTGTGCGGAATATATTTTCTTGCTCATTCACCATGTTTATGCCCATTAGAATAGAATTTATAATTATTTGTCAGTTGTTGATATATACGATAAAGGCAAAAACGTTGAAGATTTCGTAGCCAAAAACAACCTATGTATTTGTAATGATAACAAGTCACATACATATTTATATCCAGCATCAGGCAAATCCACCACGTTTGATGGATTTTTACTGGAGTGTTGGTGACGACCTACGCGGAAGTGTCTATTTTCCAATATTGGCTCGATTATCACTTCTCGAAAGAACACAGCGATGAAAACTCCGCCAGGCTGATTGGGATACGGCAATCCCTTTTGCGAATAACAGTTAAAGCCTTCGAGGGTGTTGAAGACACAACTGCCCTTTTCACTACCATATTTCATGATATACAAATTATTCCAAAATCCTCGGCAAATCCAAAACGTACACCCAAAATCCATATAAACCATGGTACGACGAAGACTGCAAAAAGCAGACATAATAACTTAGATAACTTCTGAGTTTTTCGTGCGAAAACCTGTCGTACAATGAGTAAATCCTGGAGATACTATGAATCCAGGCTGAACTCTCACTCATCTCTTACGAGGACATCGGTCATGGTCCGGAAAATAAGCGGTAAAGGTAATTCTATTTGGGTAAACCATCTTAATACTGATAATGTGAGATATCGCAAACACTTTGGCAGACACTTTTTGAAAACATTCTTCTAAAAATTGTCATCCATATTTCCTTCAATCTAAGAAACAGAAGGAAAAGAAGAAACTCAACTTCAAGTAGAAAAATGTAGAGGAATACAATCAACTGAACTTCGAGTGGCTCTAAAAAGGCTCATGATGCATCAGTTGGTGCTGATCATATCCATTATCAATTATTAAAACATTTACCCGAAACATGCCTTTTTACCCTTCTTGATATATTTAATAACGTGTGGGTGACTGGAAATTTCCCCGACTCTTGTCGGGAAGCAATCGTTATCCCAGTCCCAAAAACCTGGAAATGATCATACGGACACAATAAATTATCGTCCTATTGCTTTAACGAGTTGTATTTGTAAAACCATGGAAGAATGATTTATGAGAGACTCGTTTGGTTTTTGGAGTCCAACAGACTGATTACATAGTATCAAAGTGTATTACGGCGCCAACGAGGCACAACAGAAATCTCATTCGATTTGAATCATTTATGACATGTAGTCGCTGTATATTTTGCTACTGCGAGGCGTTTGGCATATGAAGGATCTTTTTGATTTTGGTCGACTACCAATTTGTTTAGAGAATTTCTTGGATGATAGATAGTTTCGTGTCCTTTGAGTACATTCATAAACAGGAGATGGGTGTGCCACCTGGCAGTATTCTCGCTGTCACCTTTTTTAATATAAAAATTAACACTGTTAAGTGCATTAATCCTGGTGTAGATTGGGATTGTTCTCTATATGTTGATGACTTTGTCGACATGTTATCGCTAAAAAAAACACAACACTATTGAGAGACAATTGCAACAATGTCTCAACAAACGTCGGACTTGGTCTGATAAAAATGGTTTTAAAATGTTTAAATCTAAAACGAATTGTATGCATATTTGTCAACTATGTAAACATCGTAAAGACCCTCATCTACAATACTTGTAGTGGATGCGACAAAATTTCTTGGTCTTATTTATGACCGTCAATTAACTTTCCTACCACACTTTAAATACTTGAAGGCAAAATGTCTTAAAGCTCTTAATTTACTTAAAGTTATTGCTAACACTAATTGTGGAGCTGATAGAAAAATGCTCTTTCTCGATCTCTTATCAGATCAAATCTGGACAACGACTCAATAGTACATGGATCTAATTGCAGATTCTTGATAATGTACATTATCAGAGAGAACTACTACTCGCCTTGGGTGGCTTTTCTACATCAACAACCGAGAGTCTATACGCTGAAGCTGACGAACCATCTCAGACAAATTAGTCCTTCAGTATGCCATTAAATTACAATCTGACCCATCAAACCCAACTTTTGCTAGAGCTTTTAATCCTAATTATGACCATCTTTTTGATCGAAAACCGAAGGCCATTCCACAATTTGGTCTATGTATTAAAACGAAGTTAAGAGCTGTCGAAATTGAAGTAATTCTATTGCCAAGTACAAGTACAACAATTTCCACCGTGGACTTCGGAAACATCAACAATTATTTTTGATCTTTGTAATAATATCAAGTCCGAAACAGATTCTACTATTTGTCAAAGTAAATTTAATGAAGTTAAAATTGAAATACAGTAATTGTCAACACAGATATACCATAGTTAATACTTATACCGTATGATACCTTATTTGAAAATAGTTTTAACACTATAATTTAACATTTTTCATCAGTGTTGCGCACAATATGATCAATTTATGTCGACGTAGCGTAAAACACTATTCATTCAATTGTGAGTTCGACCACTGGACCATCCATGAACAACCTAAAGACGAGTCACGGATATGGTATGATTTTTACTGTCAGAAATTGAGTGTTAAAGCTACGCGTAAAAGAAAAAAATAATAATATATATATATATATATATATATATATACATATATACAAGCTAAAAGATAATATTTTAAAATAATAAAATATTTACATAATGTATTATTTTTAATAAATACTTACAGGCCATGACGAAATATCCTTAAAAATAGACGTCTGGTTGGCAACGATGTCAGCAGGCGCAGTTGAACTGTCTTTCGAGTTGAGCTCACACCAACTTGAATCTGTATAAAAGTTGAAGGAGCGGCATTGCGTTTGATAAAAACACTCCTTGGCGCAATATGCAATGGTATCTGTCTTTAAACCTTCAATCAAATGTCCGTCAAGTCGTACCCCGATATGATTTCGATTAAACTTAATTGGTGAACATGTTTGTGCGGACACGTGTATACACATAAGGCTTAATGTTAAAGCTAGCACATGCATGGTTTGAACATTTATTTAGCCTCACAAGTGTCATATAAATGAAAATATACCAACATCAACATAAACGTCAACGTATGTTTCGTAATAATTCTGAGAAAAAATAAAATCCAAATGTCTCATCTACAATTTATGTTCTACGATAAAAATATAAACAATATTATTTAAATATAAAACCCTATTTGTCAAAACATCAACCATTGCTAACAGTGAACATCGCGACAAACCTAGTGGAATAAGAGCGCCGCCTAGCGAGACATATAACATATACTGAACAAAAAAGTTTAGTACGACTTTTTTAGGGACATGGATAAAACATAAGAACATTGATATAATTGTTTGAAGATATTGGAAATGCTAAATAATGATGGGATTTTCAAAATAAATAAATAAATAAATAAATAAATAAAAAATAAATAAATATATAGATATATCTATTATTATTTTCTAAGCAAATAATCAGAATTACCTCCCATATATTAAAGGAAACTTATTGCCTTATACAAACGTATTTCTTTAAGCAAATGTAATGTTTGACATTGACAAGAACTGTCTATTCTGTCACAGTAATTTAGATGAATGAATGAATGAATTAATTAATTAATGAATGAATGGATGAATATGACTGCTTGACTGAATGCCTCAATTGCTAAATGAATGAATGGCTGAATGAATGAACGAATATATGAATGAATGGATGAATGAACGAATATGAATGAATGAATCAATTCGAATGCATGAATAAAGAAGTTTTAATGAATGAATGAAAGAAAGAATGAATGAATAATTATAAATGTATGAATGAATAATTATGAATGAAGGTAAATCTATAAATAAATACTTGTGAATGAATAAATGAATGAATGATTGAAGGAATGAATGGAGGAAGGAAGGAAGGATTGAAGGAAGTAGTAAATAGATAATAAGTATAAACGAATGAATGAATAATTATTAATAAATGAATAATTACAAATGAATGAATGAATGAATGAAGGAATGAATAGATAAATCGTTATAAATGAATGAATGAATGAATAAATCAATCAATCAATCAATAACTTTAAGTGAGTGAGTGAGTGAGTGAGTGAGAGAGAGAGAGAGAGAGAGAGAGAGAGTGAGAGAGTGAGAGTGAGTGAGTGAGTGAGTGAGTGAGTGAGTGAGTGAGCGAGCGAGCGAGCGAGTGGTCACATCCGTTTTTAAGTACAAATATCTCAACTTCCTTGCGCAAAATATGGACCTAGTTAAATATCACGTCCTGTCTTTGGTACATTTGAGTATTCTGAAAGGTGTTTTACGTCATCTTTTAGGCTATATATGGCGGTCGATTTTTAGTGCTGGAGTTTAGATCATATATCTAATGTATTCATACAAACGAGGTGTTTATTTATTCTGTTTATCACGTTTTTCTATTAAATCATGCCGAACGTCTTATGTGCCATTATAGTAAAGATTAATTATTAATTATGTTCTGTCATAATGATGAGTGAAAACGATAATTGCCAATTTACTGGCAATAGTTAGATAATAAAATATACATTATCAGTTCTTTATCAAAATTCACACCGTGGAACATTTTGTTGATTTTATTTTGAAATATAAGCGTAAAAATAAAAATAAAACGGTATCGGGATGAATATTTCATTACTAGTTGTGATACATTTGTCTCACCGATTATGTTTTCTATATTCATAGAAGATTTATAACTATTCTTATTAAACAGAATCGATAGTGGTTTATCTCCTAATGATATCACTTAAATTCTGTTGCTTTTTGCGGAAGATATGGTGGTACTGGGATCAAGCCCAGTGACCTTCAGCAAAGTCTTAATAGACACTATGAGGTGTAACACGCCCATTGATTTCTGTATGTATGTATGTATTAAAAAAGAATAACTTACATTCTCATCACAAATGGCACATATGCTGCCAACAAATACAGAAATCATATATCTTCTAAAAAGAACTTGGCTCATATAAATGAATGCTCCCTTTAAAAACATAAACACGGAGATGCCAAGCTAGTATATTCATACACTCATTTCCATACAAGCAAAACAAATTCAAGCTCACAATTTAAAAATGACTATGCTTGAAACATGTAACACATATATCAACAATGGGATACAAACAAAAAATAGCACTTTAAATTAGTGAAAATGCATTTTTTACAAAAAAGAATGAAAAGCATTTAATGACGGCCATTATGCGACTACCCAAGGCCGTCACTTCCTGTGATGCAATGAGTGTGCTACACCTATGACTACCCCACACAGTCACTTCCTGTGATGAAATTGGTATGCTACACCTATGACTACCCCAGACCGTCACTTCCTGTGATGCAATATATGTGTTACAACTATGACTACCACAGGCCGTCACTTCCTGTGATGCAATGAGTGTGCTACACCTATGACTACCCCAGGCCGTTATTACCTGTGATGCAATGAGTGTGCTACACCTATGACTACCCCATACCCTACTACCAGTGGCCGTCACTTCCTGTGATGTAATGGGTACTATGAGTGTGCTACATCTATGACTACCCCAGGCCGTCACTACATGTGATTCATAAGTGTGCTACACCTATTACTACCACAGGCCGTCACTACCTGTGATGCAATGAGTGTGCTACACCTATGACTTCCACAGGCCGTCACTTCCTGTAATGCAATGAGTGTGTTACACCTATGACCAACCCAGGCTGTCACTTCCTGTGATGCAATGGGTATGCTACAACTATGACTACCCCAGGCCGTCACTTTATGTGATGCAATGGTTATGCTACACCTATGACTACCCCAGGCCGTCTCTACCTGTGATGCAATGGGTATGCTATACCTATGACTAGAACAGGCCGTCACTTCCTGTGATGCAATGAGTGTGCTACACCTATGACTACCCCAGGCCGTCACTTCCTGTGATGCCATTAGTGTGCTACACCTATGACTACCCCAGGCCGTCAATTCCTGTGATGCAATGAGTGTGCTATACCTATGACAACCCCAGGCCGTCACTACCTGTGATGCAATGAGTGTGCTTCCTCTATGACAACCACGGACCGTCGCTACCTGTGATGCAATGAGTGTGCTACACCTATGACTACCCCATACCCTACTACCAGTGGCCGTCACTTCCTGTGATGTAATGGGTACTATGAGTGTGCTACATCTATGACTACCCCAGGCCATAACTACATGTGATTCATGAGTGTGCTACACCTATTACTACCACAGGCCGTCACTACCTGTGATGCAATGAGTGTGCTACACCTATGACTTCCACAGGCCGTCACTTCCTGTAATGCAATGAGTGTGTTACACCTATGACCACCCCAGGCCGTCACTTCCTGTGATGCAATGGGTATGCTACAACTATGACTACCCCAGGCCGTCACTTTCTGTGATGCAATGGTTATGCTACACCTATGACTACCCCAGGCCGTCTCTACCTGTGATGCAATGGGTATGCTATACCTATGACTAGAACAGGCCGTCACTTCCTGTGATGCAATGAGTGTGCTACACCTATGACTACCCCAGGCCGTCACTTCCTGTGATGCCATTAGTGTGCTACACCTATGACTACCCCAGGCCGTCACTTCCTGTGATGCAATGAGTGTGCTATACCTATGACAACCCCAGGCCGTCACTACCTGTGATGCAATGAGTGTGCTTCCTCTATGACAACCACGGACCGTCGCTACCTGTGATACAATGAGTGTGCTACACCTATGACTACCCAAGGCCGTCTCTACCTGTGATGCAATGAATGTGCTACACGTATGCCTACCCCAGGCCGTCACTTCCTGTGATGCAATGAGTGTGCTAAACCTATGACTACCACAGGCCGTCACTTCCTGTGATGCAATGGGTATGCTACACCTATGACTACCCCAGGCCGTCACTTTCTGTGATGCAATGGTTATGCTACACCTATGACTACCCCAGGCCGTCTCTACCTGTGATGCAATGGGTATGCTATACCTATGACTACCACAGGCCGTCCTTTCCTGTGATGCAATGAGTGTGCTACACCTATGACTACCCCAGGCCGTCACTTCCTGTAATGCAGTGGTGTTCTACACCTATGACTACCCCAGGCCGTCACTTCCTGCGATGCAATGAGTGTGCTACACCTATGACTACCCCAGACCGTCACTTCCTGCGATGCAATGAGTGTACTACACCTATGACTACCCCAGGCCGTCACTTCCTAAGATGCAATAAATGTGCTACACCTATGACTACCCCAGGCCGTCACGTCCTGTGCAATGAGTGTGCTACACCTATGACTACCCCAGGCCGTCACTACCTGTGATGCAATGAGTGTGTTACATCTATGACTACCCCAGGCCGTCACTTCCTGTGATGCAATGTGTGTGCTACATCTATGACTACCCCAGGCCGTCACTTCCTGTGATGCAGTGAGAGTGTAACAGCTATGACTACCCCAGGCCGTCACTTCCTGTGATGCAATGAGTGTGTTACATATATGACTACCCCAGACCGTCACTTCCTGTGATGCAATGAGTGTGTTACATCTATGACTACCCCAGACCGTCACTTCCTGTGATGCAATGAGTGTGCTACACCTATGACTACCCCAGGCCGTAACTACCTGTGATGCAATGAGTGTGCTAAACCTATGACTACCCCAGGCCGTCACTTCCTGTGTTGCAATGAGTGTGCTACACCTATGACTATCCCAGACCGGCACTACCTGTGTTGTAATGAGTTTGCTACACCTATGAATACCCTAGGCCGTCACTTCCTGTGATGCAATGAGTGTGCTACACCTATGACTACCCCAGGCCGTCACTACCTGCAATGCAATGAGTGTGCTACACCTATGACTACCCCAGGCCGTCACTTCCTGTGTTGCAATGAGTGTGCTACACATATGACTACCCCAGACCGTCACTTCCTGTGATGCAATGGATGTGCTACACCTGTGACTTCCCCAGGCCGTCTATTCCTGTGATGCAATGTGTATGCTACACCTATGACTACCACAGGCCGTCACTTCCTGTGATGCCTTGAGTGGCTATACCTATGACTACCACAGGCCGTCAATTCCTGTGATGCAATGAGTGTGCTACACCTATGACTACCCAAGGCCGTCACTTCCTGTGATGCAATGAGTGTGCTACACCTATAACTACCCCATGACTTTACTTCATGCGATGCAATGAGTGTGCTACACCTATGACTACCCCAGGCCGTCACTTCCAGTGATGCAAGGAGTGTGCTACATTTATAACTACCCCATGCCGTCACTACCTGTGTTGCAATGAGTGTTCTACACATATGACTACCCCAGGCCGTCACTTCCTGTGATGCAATGAGTGTGCTAAACCTATGACTACCCCAGGCCGTCACTTCCTGTGATGCAATGAGTGTGCTACACCTATGACTACCCCAGGCCGTCACTTCCTGTGATGCAATGAGTGTGCTACACCTATGACTACCCCAGGCCGTCAATTCCTGTGATGCAATGGGTATGCTACAACTATGACTACCAGTGGCCGTCACTTCCTGTGATGCAATGGGTATGCTACACCTATGACTACCACAGGCCGTCACTTCCTGTGATGCAATGAGTGTGCTACACATATGACTACCCCAGGCCGTCACTTCATGTGATGCAATGGGTGTTCTACACCTATGACTACCCCAGGCTGTCACTTCCTGCAATGAAATGAGTGTGCTTCACCTATGACTACCCCAGACCGTCACTTCCTGTGATGCAATGAGTGTGCTACACCTATGACTACCCCAGGCCGTCACTTCCTGCGATGCAATGAGTGTGCTACACCTATGACTACCCAAGGCCGTCACTTCCTGTGATGCAATGAGTTTGCTACACCTATGACTACCCCAGGCCGTCACTACCTGTGATGCAATGAGTTTGTTACATTTATGACTACCCTAGGCCGTCACTTCCTGTGATGCAATGAGTGTGGTACACCTATGACTACCCCAGGCCGTCACTACCTGTGATTGAATGAGTGTGTTACATCTATGACTACCCCAGGCCGTCACTTCCTGTGATGCAATGAGTGTGCTACACCTATGACTACCCCAGGCCGTCACTTCCTGTGATGCAATGAGTGTGCTACATCTATGACTACCCCAGACCGTCACTTCCTGTGTTACAATGAGTGTGTTACATCTATGACTACACCAGACCGTCACTTCCTGTGATGCAATGAGTGTGTTACATCTATGAATACCCCAGACCGTCACTTCCTGTGATGCAATGAGTGTGCAACACCTATGACTACCCCAAGCCGTCACTTCCTGCGATGCAATGAGAGTGTAACAGCTATGACTACCCCAGGCCGTCACTTCCTGTGATGCAATGAGTGTGTTACATCTATGACTACCCCAGACCGTCACTTCCTGTGATGCAATGAGTGTGTTACATCTATGACTACCCCAGACCGTCACTTCCTGTGATGCAATGAGTGTGCTACACCTATGACTACCCCAGGCCGTAACTACCTGTGATGCAATGAGTGTGCTACACCTATGACTACCCAAAGCCGTCACTTCCTGTGTTGCAATGAGTGTGCTACACCTATTGCTACCACAGGCCGTCACTTCCTGTGTTGCAATGAGTGTGCTACACCTATGACTACCACAGGCCGTCACTACCTGCGATGCAATGAGTGTGCTACATCTATGACTACCACAGGCCGTCACTACCTGCGATGCAATGAGTGTGCTAAACCTATGACTACCCCAGGCCGTCACTTCCTGTGATGCAATGAGTGTGTTACATCTATGACTACCCCAGGCCGTCACTTCCTGTGATGCAATGAGTGTGTTACATCTATGACTACCCCATACCGTCACTTCATGTGATGCAGTGAGTGTGCTACACCTATGAATACCCCAAACCGTAACTACCTGTGATGCAATGTGTGTGCTACACCTATGACTACCCCAGACCGTCACTTCCTGTGATGTAATGAGTGTGTTACATCTATGACTACCCCATGCCGTCACTTCCTGTGTTGCAATGAGTGTGCTACACCTATGACTACCCCAGACCGTCACTACCTGCGATGCAATGAGTGTGCTACACCTATGACTACCCCAGGCCGTCACTACCTGCGATGCAATGCGTGTGCTACACCTATGACTACCCCAGGCCGTCACTACCTGCGATGCAATGAGTGTGCTACACCTATGACTACACCAGACCGTCACTTCATGTGATGCAATGGATGTGCTACACCTGTGACTTCCCCAGGCCGTCACTTCCCGTGATGCAATGGGTATGCTACACCTATGTCTACCACAGGCTGTCTCTTCCTGTGATGCCTTGAGTGGGCTATACCTATGACTACCCCAGGCCGTCAATTCCTGTGATGCAATGGGTCTGCTGCACCTATGACTACCCCAGACCGTCACTTCCTGCGATGCAATGAGTGTACTACACCTATGACTACCCCAGGCCGTCACTTCCTAAGATGCAATGAATGTGCTACACCTATGACTACCCCAGGCCGTCACGTCCTGTGCAATGAGTGTGCTACACCTATGACTACCCCAGGCCGTCACTACCTGTGATGCAATGAGTGTGTTACATCTATGACTACCCCAGGCCGTCACTTCCTGTGATGCAATGAGTGTGCTACACCTATGACTACCCCAGGCCGTCACTTCCTGTGATGCAGTGAGAGTGTAACAGCTATGACTACCCCAGGCCGTCACTTCCTGTGATGCAATGAGTGTGTTACATATATGACTACCCCAGACCGTCACTTCCTGTGATGCAATGAGTGTGTTACATCTATGACTACCCCAGACCGTCACTTCCTGTGATGCAATGAGTGTGCTACACCTATGACTACCCCAGGCCGTAACTACCTGTGATGCAATGAGTGTGCTACACCTATGACTACCCCAGGCCGTCACTTTCACTTCCTGTGTTGCAATGAGTGTGCTACACTTATGACTACCCCAGACCGTCACTACCTGTGTTGTAATGAGTTTGCTACACCTATGAATACCCTAGGCCGTCACTTCCTGTGATGCAATGAGTTTGCTACACCTATGACTACCCCAGGCCGTCACTACCTGCAATGCAATGAGTGTGCTACACCTATGACTACCCCAGGCCGTCACTTCCTGTGTTGCAATGAGTGTGCTACACATATGACTACCCCAGACCGTCACTTCCTGTGATGCAATGGATGTGCTACACCTGTGACTTCCCCAGGCCGTCTATTCCTGTGATGCAATGTGTATGCTACACCTATGACAACCACAGGCCGTCACTTCCTGTGATGCCTTGAGTGGGCTATACCTATGACTACCACAGGCCGTCAATTCATGTGATGCAATGAGTGTGCTACACCTATGACTACCCAAGGCCGTCACTTCCTGTGATGCAATGAGTGTGCTATACCTATAACTACCCCATGACTTTACTTCATGCGATGCAATGAGTGTGCTACACCTATGACTACCCCAGGCCGTCACTTCCAGTGATGCAAGGAGTGTGCTACATTTATAACTACCCCATGCCGTCACTACCTGTGTTGCAATGAGTGTGCTACACATATGACTACCCCAGGCCGTCACTTCCTGTGATGCAATGAGTGTGCTACACCTATGACTACCCCAGGCCGTCACTTCCTGTGATGCAATGAGTGTGCTACACCTATGACTACCCCAGGCCGTCACTTCCTGTGATGCAATGAGTGTGCTACACCTATGACTACCCCAGGCCGTCACTTCCTGTGATGCAATGGGTATGCTACAACTATGACTACCAGTGGCCGTCACTTCCTGTGATGCAATGGGTATGCTACACCTATGACTACCACAGGCCGTCACTTCCTGTGATGCAATGAGTGTGCTACACATATGACTACCCCAGGCCGTCACTTCATGTGATGCAATGGGTGTTCTACACCTATGACTACCCCAGGCTGTCACTTCCTGCAATGAAATGAGTGTGCTTCACCTATGACTACCCCAGACCGTCACTTCCAGTGATGCAATGAGTGTGCTACACCTATGACTACCCCAGGCCGTCACTTCCTGCGATGCAATGAGTGTGCTACACCTATGACTACCCAAGGCCGTCACTTCCTGTGATGCAATGAGTTTGCTACACCTATGACTACCCCAGGCCGTCACTACCTGTGATGCAATGAGTTTGTTACATTTATGACTACCCCAGGCCGTCACTCTCTGTGATGCAATGAGTGTGGTACACCTATGACTACCCCAGGCCGTCACTACCTGTGATTGAATGAGTGTGTTACATCTATGACTACCCCAGGCCGTCACTTCCTGTGATGCAATGAGTGTGCTACACCTATGACTACCCCAGGCCGTCACTTCCTGTGATGCAATGAGTGTGCTACATCTATGACTACCCCAGACCGTCACTTCCTGTGTTGCAATGAGTGTGTTACATCTATGACTACACCAGACCGTCACTTCCTGTGATGCAATGAGTGTGTTACATCTATGAATACCCCAGACCGTCACTTCCTGTGATGCAATGAGTGTGCTACACCTATGACTACCCCAAGCCGTCACTTCCTGTGATGCAATGAGAGTGTAACAGCTATGACTACCCCAGGCCGTCACTTCCTGTGATGCAATGAGTGTGTTACATCTATGACTACCCCAGACCGTCACTTCCTGTGATGCAATGAGTGTGTTACATCTATGACTACCCCAGACCGTCACTTCCTGTGATGCAATGAGTGTGCTACACCTATGACTACCCCAGGCCATAACTACCTGTGATGCAATGAGTGTGCTACACCTATGACTACCCCAGGCCGTCACTTCCTGTGTTGCAATGAGTGTGCTACACCTATGGCTACCACAGGCCGTCACTACCTGCGATGCAATGAGTGTGCTACATATATGACTACCACAGGCCGTCACTACCTGCGATGCAATGAGTGTGCTAAACCTATGACTACCCCAGGCCGTCACTTCCTGTGATGCAATGAGTGTGTTACATCTATGACTACCCCAGACCGTCACTTCCTGTGATGCAGTGAGTGTGCTACACCTATGAATACCCCAAACCGTAACTACCTGTGATGCAATGTGTGTGCTACACCTATGACTACCCCAGACCGTCACTTCCTGTGATGTAATGAGTGTGTTACATCTATGACTACCCCATGCCGTCACTTCCTGTGTTGCAATGAGTTTGCTACACCTATGACTACCCCAGACCGTCACTACCTGCGATGCAATGAGTGTGCTACACCTATGACTACCCCAGGCCGTCTCTACCTGCGATGCAATGCGTGTGCTACACCTATGACTACCCCAGGCCGTCACTACCTGCGATGCTATGAGTGTGCTACACCTATGACTACCCCAGACCGTCACTTCATGTGATGCAATGGATGTGCTACACCTGTGACTTCCCCAGGCCGTCACTTCCCGTGATGCAATGGGTATGCTACACCTATGTCTACCACAGGCTGTCACTTCCTGTGATGCCTTGAGTGGGCTATACCTATGACTACCCCAGGCCGTCAATTCCTGTGATGCAATGGGTGTGCTGCACCTATGACTACCCCAGGCCGTCACTTCCTGTAATGCAATGAGTGTGCTACACCTATTACTACCCCCAGACCGTCACTTCCTGTGATGCAATGAGTGTGCTACACCTCCTATCACTACCCCAGACCGTCACTTTCTGTGATGCAATAGGTGTGCTACAACTATGGCTAACCCAGGCCGTCACTTCCTGTAATGCAATGAGTGTGCTACACCTATCACTACCCCAGACCGTCACTTCCTGTGATGCAATAGGTGTGCTACACCTATGTCTACCCCAGACCGTCACTTCCTGTGATGCAATGGGTATGCTACACCTATAACTAACCCAGGCCGTCTATGTGTGTGCTACATATAATGTTTGAAGGTGGTTGGCTTAAACATGTTAAATAAACTAAAAATAAATAAGATATATAAAAATGTGGTTGTTTTAAATAATTAATGATAATAGGCCACAGTTTTTGTTGGGATTTTGTTAATAACTTTTTTTGTTTTGTTATTATATTTATAATATATATTGATTAATTAATAATAATATAAACGTATAAATGCTTCAAACTAATTTTATTGTTTAAAAAACACATTAAAAAACAAACAAAAACAACAAAAAAACCCATAAAAAAACCCATAAAAAATAAATAATAAAAAATAATAAATAAATAAAAAAAAATGTCAAAAAAAATGTCAACAAAATAAATGAAATAACATTGATAATGGAGTGATACTAGTAGCTGTAATATTGATAACATTAGGAATTCATTCATGATTATATTGATATTATATAATATACTGTAAATAGTAATTTAGATTGGCTTTCAATCTTTAAAGGGACACATGGCAATCTTGAAGTTTGTATACATACTATCCTGTGTTTAACGCTACAGTGTTTTGTCTACATTTTCAACCCAGGGAGTCAATTTGCAGGTTTTGAGTCTGTCTACGAGAAAACAATTAAAACTATCGATAACAGTGAGTCACATTAGAAAAATATGAGTATTTGACACACTCCCGCGGGAATAAATCGCTGAATGTTAATATAATATACTTCTGTCTTAAATATTAAGCAAGAAGGACGAGTTCCTGCAAAAAAGAGCAATTATTTCAAGGCAGATATGGAGTTTTCCAATGACACTGTTATGCTGTTAGCGCCCGTGGATTGCACTATAGAAATGAGAACACATAATAAATAAAACCCTGGTTCATTATGAGACTGATGTCCATATCAATTTGCGACTGAGAATGCATACATGGCAATCTTGAGTTTTATACCATGCATTATAATTAGTACAGCTATGTATTAATCTTGTATCATTTTGACTTTAAAACTGCTTGCATATATTTAAATAAAACATTGAGAATTCTATTTCCTTCATTATTCTACACATTTTTAAATATATTACTGGTGCAGTATTATCAAAAGTCAATAATATGTAAAAACAATTTACTTTGAACTATTCTAACAACTAATATTAATGATTGAACAAATGCAAGTTACGAGAAAAACTAACGGGGCGCGGTGAGTTTTTAAAAAATCAAGATTGCCGTGTGTCCTTTAAGTATTATTATGACAAGCATT
>JAWPHD010016040.1:0-51948 GCA_037043455.1 Cyrtodaria siliqua
TCAGACGTTCTATATCCACTGATCTAAATGGAATTTTCGCAATACTTCCTAGTAAATACCAATTATTACTTGAGATTTAAAAAGAGGGCCCATAGACTTTAAAATGACCCTCAGCACCATGCAGTATTTTTTAATTCTGGATAAGAAATCATTATATTTCAACTTAGAAATGTAAATAATAGTATTTCAAAAATATAATGCACAAGTGAGTAATGATCAAAACATGTACATTGCAAGTAGCAAGTCTGTTTGGATGTGTAGGATGATACTTAGTACGGATAAAACTTAAAAACAAATATTAATAACAGCAACATAATAATAACTGCTATTTTGAATGTACCTGTATATAATACTGTATTTGATAGGTTGTATGATATGATCTCTTAATACATATACATATTTTCTGAAACATATAAACAGAACATACCTGTTATTAAGTCAAGATTAACAACTTATATTCATGCAACCTATGACTGACGACGGCTAAGTTTGTCTGTCTGGTTGTACGCCTACCTACCTACCTACCTACCTACCTACCTGCCTGCCTGCCTGCCTACCTACCTACCTAGCTACCTAGCTACCTACCTAGCTACCTACCTACCTACCTAGCTACCTAGCTACCTACCTAGCTACCTACCTACCTATACCCACCTACCTACCTACCCTACCCACCGGCGCACCTTCTTTCTTTCTTTCTGTCTTTCTTTCTTTCTCGCGACAATTAGAATTACATCGCTTGCGCATACGCAGTTTACCAATTTACTCTCAGTTAGTGTTAGACAAAAGAATTTGAGATACACTTATTTGAAAATAATTCAAACTTTTATTTACATTGCACATCACAATAACCACTTACCAGTAGGCGATTGTTCTATGGTATTAATTATAAATAAACTTGTTTTCCTCGCGGTAAAGATGTTGTGAGTGTGCTAATATAAAATGAGAGTTTGATTTGCGCTAAAATGTCCCACATCCTCAAAATGGGCGATTACGAGAAATTTTGGAAGTCTATATTGTCTACTCGAAGCTCGATTTTCTCTACTCGAAACTAGATATTGTCTACTCGAAACTCGATTTTTTCCACTCGAACTCGATATTGTCTACTCGAAACTCGACATTGAAGAAAAGAAATCCTCTATTCATTTAGTCCGTTTTAAAAACGTTCACCTGTCAGCTGCTTGGTTTTTTCAGTTAAGTGTTTGCTGTTCTATCTTGCGTTTTAAGGATTTAAACTATTTTTATGTATTTTTGCCAATTATTTTGCAACTACTTTTATTGTATTGTTTTTGGTAGAGATAATTTTATGAAATTTATACTGCTGGTGTCTTAGTCTGTTTTGTAAAACAATGACTAGTCATATTTGATGTATGTACTATTAGTGCTGTTTAATATATACAGATATAAGATCAGTGCTACATTTATTGTAAGATTGTGTAGACTTCAAAGGCACTACCAGGTTAATAGTATAAATGAGTTCTTTGATATAAAGATTTCAGTCGTGTTTTAGGTTTCTTAAAATAAACAGCTTGTATAATTCGTTGTAGATCTAATACGTTCCTATTTGCATTTACTTGTTTACACGCCCGTTGACGGTTATTGTACATAGTTAATACTTTAACCGTATCATCCCTTATTTGCAAATAGTTTTAACAGTCTGTTTACATTGATACGCTGACGCCAATCTGACAACACGGGAATTGTGGAGTGGATTAAACTACAAGTGTTTACAGTACAAATATAATTGGACACGATACAACAAATTATCATTTTTGTTTGCTTGGGGTTTAACGTCATTTTTCTTCCAGCACATTTAGGCTATGCACTATGACGATCTGTTTTAGTGGCGGAGGCAGACAACTCACTTATTTCTATGTAGAATCGACAGTTTCTCACTTAGAAGTCGATCTCCCAGCAGCGGTGAGAAGCGAGAAGGTTTAAAGCGCACGTCTTTACCCTCTCGACCACCGAGACGTTAATAAAACACATTATTCAGAATGCTGTAAAACGTGTCGTATAAAAACAAAATCCAGCGATCTTTTATTTCAAATATTAGCCACATGCATTATTAAGCAGGATTTAGTCGCTGACACTTCCTTATGTGCAGTTTTAAATCAGTTAATTGAAAATAAATCCCATCAGAACCTCTTTTAAAACATTGCAAAAACAACTGGGCAGTTATAGGACTGACCCGAGATTTCTCTGTTTATTGAGAATCTCTATATTTCATCCATGTAATTAACTGACCCAGAACGACTGGTGTACCCTAACTACCAGTTATCGGCAGTGTGAGTATGTTAGACAGATAAAATGGATATGCTACAAAACTATTTAAATATAGTATGGTCTCATCTCGTTAGTTGATTTAAACACCTCAATGGACTACGCCCATCTCGATGCTTAAATCAACCAACTCGGTGAGACCATACTCTATCTATTAATTGTCCATCTAAAGTCAATATGGTTTGTTAAACGTTTGTCAGGCATTCACGTATACAAACATGAAACGCAAACATAATAATAAACAGATCTGAATCAGTGAAATAGCCCAAAAATATCATGTGGCACTTCAATTCATTCGTCTAACTCCCCGCACAAACAGTTATTGATTTTGATGAGAATACATTACGATATATAATTAATAGCAAAATGGGAATTCTGGGATTATACTAATTTATATTTATATATAAAATACAAAATAAAACAATTATATAAAAAGTTGTTTTAAATCTTAAAATCTCTTTAAATTTGGCTTCTCTCTTAGGTAGTAAAACTATCCAACTTCGATTTTGCTTAAACTGATTAAGTAATGAAAATACCGCCATTGGAAAGAGAAACAGATTGTTATGTTTTTACACGAATAAAACGTGTATGAAAAGAGCACTTGTTTATATGTACGTTTTAAGTCAGGCACGATTTCGTGAGCTTGAGCTTGAGCTGTTCGTACTGTGCCACGTGAAACAGAGATACAGACGTTTTATTACGTAGGTGGTCATGGTGTCCGCACCGGCCATGGAGTGCGCGGATACTATTACCTTGGCGTAGGAGGCCATGGTGTCCACTCCGCAGGGGGCGTCTCAACGCAGTCGCGTGTAAGGTGGTGTTATCGTATTATGTGGAGAAAAAATGACTAATTGAGTCTTGTTTAACGGTTCAACAATATATAAATATCACATTCATGAGAGGGTGATAGTAAGAATGTTCACCCTGGTGATAATCAATATCCGAAATATCATGAATGTGATATTTATTTTATTATACCGAAATCCCCTCGGGTAAAAACAAGATTCATTTTCAGTACCGATTTGACTTTGCCAGATTCCTTTTTTGTTTATATATGTTTATTGTTTCGGTCATCAAACATATACATGTATTGTTTAATGAATATTTACATAAGATGCATGGTTAGAAAGCCAAATAAATAACCTTTCTATTGATTGATGTTATTTCGAACAATTTCTTCAAAGGCTAAGAACGTCGGTGGTTCTACCCAGGTGCCCGCCCGTGCACGAAAATTGCACGGAGGGGCACCTGGGGTCTTCCTCCACCAATGGAAGCTGGAAATTCGCCATATGACCTTAGCTGTTGGTGCGACTATAAAATCCAATTCAATTCAATTCAAAGGTTAAATGAACGAGGAGTTTTCATCCCGGATTAAAGGAACAACGGCCATTGTGCTTTATTAGCACACAAACTTATCTAAAAGCAAGACTCTCATGTGAAAATAACACCCAAAATGTTATTATTTAATAATAAAAAAGGTTTACACTTAATGGAGATAACTTCGACCAAATCTGAATAAATAAATGTTTTAATTATGCACACTGGCACATTAGTTTAGTCGGGTGGGCGTAATGAACGGTTTTAGCTGTCAAGACTTAAGGATGAGATTCTTGACTTTTTCCGCGCGTTCACATCTACATGTAATAGTGTAGAACCAAATTCAATTCAATTGAATTTCCTTATTTAGTCATTATTTCACCACTCAGTACGTAATACTACTACTTTCCACTCTCTCTGGGGCGGCTCTAAATAACCTATAATGTGTTGATTAGCCGCTAGATAATATTAAATTAAATTAAATTTTCTAATTTAGTCATTATTTCACCTCTCAATACGTTACAATAACACTTAAAATTTCCACTCTCCCTGGTCTATAGACATCAATTGATGTCTACGCTCTGGGGCGGCTCTAAATAATATGTAATGTGTTGGTTCGTCGTTAAACAATATTCAATTAAATAATACCACTTTCCATTCTCTGGGGCGGCTCTAAATAGCCTATAATATGTTGAATGCTGTTGAACAATATTCAATTCAATTCACTTCCCCCCACACACACTTAAAAATAAGTTATAATAGACCTTCAATTTTCTCTGGGGCAGCTCTAAATAACCTATAATGTGTTTCATGAGCCGTTGAACAAAATAAATCAATTCAATGCAACCTCCTCCCACCCCACCCCACCCCTCCCAACCACTCAATAAGTTATAATACACCTTCAACTTTCTCTGGGACGGCATATAATGCATTGATTAGCCATTAACCAAGATTCAATTCAATTCGATTTACTCGTTCAGTAACTATTTCTCCACCCAATACGTTATAACAACACCTTACACTCGATCACATAACGTTGAGACGCCCCTGTTACGTATGTTAACCGAAAAACAAATCGTACCTACCAGGTCATATATGCTAGATAATCCGTTTCTTCATAACTAGCAGCAACGACGCAGACGTTGCACGTGTGTACAGATACTCATCCTCTTGGTCATACCATTGCCACCGTCTCCACATATTGAACACGAACTACAAAGATTCAACGAGGTTCTAATAATAGAAACTTAAATTTATTGATAATTTGGTTGTCATGGTTACGCAGAGATATATAGCGTCCTGTTAAGGTTTGCTTCAGTGAAAAGAATTCAGCCGATATTGGCTGTAGGAATTACGCTTGTGTCTGGATTCATCACGAAAGTGCCATGTTAGAGGGAATGAAGCCGATAACAAACTTCTATATAAGGAGTACTTGATTTTCTTCTGCAGTCACGTTTCTCATACACAAATACGGAGGGCGTCAATATCACTGTTGTCTGTTATCAGCATATTACCACTAGAACGCCGTCATGTCAAAGTATCATTAACCACTTGGCTGTTGAAACTTGAAAATGTGCCTATCGGACACGGGCGCCCTGTTTTGCGTTTTAGGTACCAGTAACACATGGAGGTAATTAATTGAAAGTGTACGGCTATCGGTGACTAAGAAACGGATCAAATGTTTAACACGTATATGTATGTCAAGGTTGACCAAGTTGACTTTTTAATGTACTTTTATTCAATATGAGTATACAATGTAAGATGACACATTTACACAATAGTCAATGGCAGGTTACAGTATTATGAAACAGTTAAATGTTTAACAAACAATAAATATAATTATACATATCAGTATGATGCAAATTACAAAATGAAAATGAATTATAAATTATAAATGTCTGTGTGTATAAAACGTGAAGAGTGTCTGCTCATCAGTTACTTGGAAATGTAGCTAATATTTATGAGTAACTATATGTAATGTAACTAATATTTAGGGTTACTTAGTACTGTAGCTGATATGTGATGAGTTACGTAGTAATGCAGCTAATATTTATCTGTTACTTAGAAATGTAGCTGGTATGTTATGAGTTACGTTGTAATGCAGCTAATATTTATCTGTTACTTAGAAATGTAGCTGGTATGTTATGAGTTACGTAGTAATGCAGCTAATATTTATCTGTTACTTAGAAATGTAGCTGGTATGTTATGAGTTACGTAGTAATGCAGCTAATATTTATCTGTTACTTAGAAATGTAGCTGGTATGTTATGAGTTACGTAGTAATGCAGCTAATATTTATCTGTTACTTAGAAATGTAGCTGGTATGTTATGAGTTACGTAGTAATGCAGCTAATATTTATCTGTTACTTAGAAATGTAGCTGGTATGTTATGAGTTACGTAGTAATGCAGCTAATATTTATCTGTTACTTAGAAATGTAGCTGGTATGTTATGAGTTACGTAGTAATGCAGCTAATATTTATCTGTTACTTAGAAATGTAGCTGATATGTTATGAGTTACGTAGTAATGCAGCTAATATTTATCTGTTACTTAGAAATGTAGCTGGTATGTTATGAGTTACGTAGTAATGCAGCTAATATTTATCTGTTACTTAGAAATGTAGCTGGTATGTTATGAGTTACGTAGTAATGCTGCTAATATTTATCTGTTACTTAGAAATGTAGCTGGTATGTTATGAGTTACGTAGTAATGCAGCTAATATTTATATGTTACTTAGAAATGTAGCTGGTATGTTATGAGTTACGTAGTAATGCAGCTAATATTTATCTGTTACTTAGAAATGTAGCTGGTATGTGATGAGTTACGTAGTAATGCAGCTAATATTTATCTGTTACTTAGTAATGTAGCTGATATGTGATGAGTTACGTAGTAATGCAGCTAATATTTATCTGTTACTTAGTAATGTAGCTGATATGTGATGAGTTACGTAGTAATGCAGCTAATATTTATCTGTTACTTAGAAATGTAGCTGGTATGTTATGAGTTACGTAGTAATGCAGCTAATATTTATCTGTTACTTAGAAATGTAGCTGGTATGTTATGAGTTACGTAGTAATGCAGCTAATATTTATCTGTTACTTAGAAATGTAGCTGGTATGTTATGAGTTACGTAGTAATGTTGCTAATATTTATGAGTTACTTAGAAATGTAGCTGATATGTTATGAGTTAATTAGTAATGTTGCTGCTATTTATCAGTTACTTAGTAAAATAGCTTATATGTTATAAGTTACTTAGTAATGTGACTAATATGTATGAGTTACTTAGAAATGTAGCTGATATTTATGAGTTACTTAGTAATGTAGCTGATATGTTATGAGTTACTTAGTAATGCAGCTGATATGTTATGAGTTACTTAGTAATATAGCTGATATGTTAGGAGTTAATTAGTAATGTTGCTGCTATTTGCCAATTACTTAGTAATGTAGCTGATATGTTATGAGTTACTTAGTAATGTAGATGTTAAAGTAATGTAGCTGATATGTTATGAGTTACTTAGTAATGTAGCTGATATGTTATGAGTTACTTAGTAATGCAGCTGATATGTTATGAGTTACTTAGTAATGTACATAATATATATTTATGAGTTACTTAGTAATGTAACTGATATGTTAGGAGTTAATTAGTAATGTTGCTGCTATTTGTCAATTACTTAGTAATGTAGCTGATATGTTATGAGTTACTTAGTAATGTAGATGTTAAAGTAATGTAGCTGATATGTTATGAGTTACTTAGTAATGTAGCTGATATGTTATGAATTACTTAGTAATGTTGCTAATATATATTTATGAGTTACTTACTAATGTAGCTGATATTTTATGAGTTACATAGTAATGTAGCTGATATTTATGAGTTACTTAAAAATGTAGCTGATAGGTTGTAAGTTACTGAGTAATGTAGCTAATATATATTTATCAGTTACATAGTAATGTAGCTGCTATGTTAAGAGTTACATAGTAATGTAGCTAATATGTTATGAGTTACTTCGTAATGTATCTTATATGTAATGAGTTACTTAGTAATGTAGCTAACATATATCTATGAGTTACTTAGTAATGTAACTGATATGTTATGAGTTACCTATAATGTAGCTGATATGTTATGACTTACTCAGTAATGCAGCTGATATATTGAGTTACTTAGTAATGTAGCTGATATGTTATGATTTACTGAGTAATGTAGCTGATATGTTATGAGTTATTTAGTAATGTAGCTGATATGCTATGAGTTACTAAATAATGTAGCTAATATATATTTATGAGTTACATAGTAATGTAGGTGATATATTATGAGTTACTTAATAATGTAGCTGATATGTTATGAGTTACTTAGTAATTTACCTAATATATATTTAAGACTTACTTAGTAATGTAGCTGATATGTTATGAGTTACTCAGTAATGTAGCTAATATTTATGTTATGAGTTACATAGTAATGTAAATGATATGTTATGAGTTACTAAGTAATGTAGCTGATATGTTATGAGTTACTTAGTAATGTACCTAATATATATTTATGAGTTACTTAGTAATGTAGCTGATATGTTAATAGTTACTTAGTTATACATGTTATATAGCTGATATTTATGAGTTACTTAGAAATGTAGCTGATATGTTATGAGTTAATTAGTAATGTAGCTGATATGTTATGAGTTACTTAGTAATGTAGCTGATATGTTATGAGTTACTTAGTAAAGTAGCTGATACGTTATGAGTTACTTAATAATGTAGCTGATAGGTTATGAGTTACTTAGTAATGTTGCTAATAATTATGTGTTCATTGGGGATGTAGCTAATATGTATGAGTTCCTTACAAATGTAGCTGATATGTTATGAGTTACTTAATAATGTAGCTAATATGTTATGAAATGTAGCTGATATGTTATGAGTTACTTAGTAATGTAGCTGATATGTTATGAATTACTTAGTAATGTACCTAATATTTATGAGTTACTTAGTAAACTAGCTGTTATGTTATGAGTTCCTTAGAAATGTAGCTAATATTTATGAGTTACTTAGTAAAGTAGCTGTTATGTTATGAGTTACTTATTAAAGTAGCTGTTATGTTATGAGTTACTTAGTAAAGTAACTGCTATGTTATGAGTTACTTAGAAATGTAGCTCATATATATGATTTACGTAGGTAAGGTAACCCTGCAAGTAATGTGGCAAAGCCGCCATCGTACAGTTTCACTTTGCACGTAATGAAATCAGTATTTTACTTACCACCAGACTAAATGTGTTTGCGTTAAACTGATTCATATTGCATCATACTGATTTACTGTGCTGTGTATCACTTCACATTTTTCGGTGAATCGTTTACGTTTTCGTCGTACTTTTATTGTATTGCATTAGCTTTTTTGTCAAATGGTTTGTCATTGCACTGAATGATTTCTATTTGCGTCGTATGATTTGACATTGTACACCGTATCATTTCACTTCGAGCCGTATTAATTCACTTTGTAACGAATGAACAGAGTTTACACGTCGCATCGAATCAATATGTACGTCGTCAAATGACTTCATGTTTAATTAAACGGCCTGTCATTGAATGGTTTGTAAATGTCCACATTTTGACGGTTATGGCTTCCCACAGATTCGAACCCGCAGTGGTGAGAGGTGAGACCGTTCAAGAATTCACGTCAATACAGACGTCTTCTATCATAATTATACTTTGAAAAACCTGGAATCAAATGTAATCTACCGAATAATCAAATAAATAGACATCCGCTACCGATCGATACGTTTGAACATTATTTTGCCTTTTATGAAGTGAATTGGAACATCTCTAAAGACCGAAAAAAACAACGTTCTATATAAAACTCGCCAACAATTTCAACTCATAGGGGATAGTAGAAACAAATAGAACAGATAAAATGTGATATTTAGTTAGCTTTCTGCGTGCAGCGTTAGTGTAAATCTCTTTCTGCAGCCCGTTTTGGCACATTAGAATTTGGACTATTGTGTGCGAGTGATTAATGCTCATTTGGTTGTTTGTGGGGAGTGATCAGTTAGGATATTTTAAAGGTACTGGAGGCAGGCGGTTTTGAAGAATTATAGATATCCATTCATGTATGCAGGTCAAATCCATATGCTAATAAATAGTATCATGATGTGTTTTAGTTGCATATTCAATGTACATAAATACTATATATTTTATCTAGCCTCCGTAAATGGAAACAGATAAATAAACGGCTTCCGATTATATTTCATAAAATAAATGTTGCCCGGAACGGGATTTTAACCAGGGACCTTCCACTTGAATTTGTTCTTTACTACATCTAAGTATAACCACTAAACCACGCATATGTTTGGTAGCATTTTAGCACTAAATAGGTATTACGTAATATCTAGGGCACACACGCGCACAAACTTATCAACCGTCAAATAAAAGCAAAATCGAAATAAAGTTGTTTTGAGACGGAATCCTAGATAAAATGTAGTATTACAACGTGCAAGATTAATTTGCATGTGCGACATGATAGACTATATTTAACAGTGTAGAGTACAATACTGAATTCTATTAGACGGGTACCCAGCAGACAGAATCTATATTTGGACCAGGCGATTTTTACTGTAAGAGTTATCTCTCCATAGTACAAATATGGAATATGGATTTTGTGTACTCCACATCTAATCCCATTTTACAAATACGGAATATGTTTTTCTTTGGACCCTTCATCTACTGAATATACATTTATTTGACTCGAGATACGAGATAGGGTTCAATATGAAAATAATATAGATTTTTTGTACTAAAGCAACTGTTTTGAGGGGGAAAATGGGATTGACACATATAAAAAGACAGAAAGAGATTGGTTAGAATTATACAGATGTGAAATAAACTGATATAACTTGAGGTGCGTCCAAATGTGTTATTTGCATCATAATAAATGGTAATAAACAGACTATGTTCTCAAGAGGTCTCCATAGTTTAGTAGTCAATTACAGGGCCGTTGGTTGTAGAGTGGCAACCCGTTTCTTCTGCAACATATAATGCTACCTCTGATGTCTATAACGTAAATGATGCACAGCGTGCGTGCGTGCGTACGTGCGTGCGTGCTTGAGTGTGGATGTGGGTTAGGATTATAGTCCTTTTGCCTTTTAACAAATAGGACATCATAATGATTTAGGTACAATAGTCTGGACTGAATGATACTTTGTGTTAAAATTGATATTGGTATACCCAATTGCGTGGTGGACTGGTGATCATAAAAGTATGAATAAAGACATGCCTTCAAAGCGGCATGCAATTTTATGACCTGTTTCCCCACGGTACCTGGTAATTAAAAAAGCATGGAAAGCTTGCTTATTTTCTGCTAACGTGCTACATTACCAGTTAGCTCAGGCATATAAATTTAGGCCCGATTATTTGCTTTCCAGTGATTTATATAATTTTCTCAGTGAAATAAAAGTAGTAATCCACTGTTTTCAAACAGTGAAATTACCATAAATGCATTACACTGTTTTTGGAACTACGTTTTCCTATAATGATTACCTCCCTTTAACAATATAATGTTGAATCATGTTCATGCTGATAGTTGGATGCTTGACGTGATCACTATATATTTTATAACTTTTTTAATACATTTTCTTGTTTATTTCACAGAAAATATTTTTACTGAAATAAAACATTCAGAACTATTTGATGTCGTGTATTTACTAGTGATCTGTAGTGAAGCGGTTATTAATTGGTGCTACCAGTGGGGAATACAAATGTGAAATAGACACAAAAACACTGATGGAAACATAAAAGAAAAAGAAAATGTGCCATGGGTGATGGAAAGCCTGACCTTACACATAGGGAAAGATAAATGTCGTGCGCTGATATCAACAATGACAGCTGCATTATGTCAATGTGTAAATCAACATGCAAAAAGATGGCGACGTCAATCCGCAGAGTATAAATGATATGCAACAAAAGGAATCAATCATGGGTATCCGGTTCAGAAAGGGAAATTCCAACCCTCGGTATAACTGTTTTTATCCGAACCACGGTTTCGATAAAAACGGTTATTCCTTGTGTTGGAATTCCCCTATCTTCATCGGATACCCATGAAATGAAATATTCTTATATTGTACCGTAGCTCTAATGGTTTTCCTTTATTTTTGTTAATGATATGATTTTCATAAAGCTGAAGGTCTAAGCCTAAACCGTATATTTTAGCCGTGCTATAAATGACAGTTCGGCAGTTATACCATGGTCTATCCAATTAGAATCCCCCCAAATTCATGTTTATTTTATCATTTTTTGTTCATGTTCATTAAAGGTCTTCATCATGATCCCTGCATTGTTTCAGGTGCCATCTCGCTCACATCAAAAGAGCAGTGGTAGGAAAACAATAAACGTGGCTCCAGCGTAAATGGAGTTTCTACGATAGAATTTGCAGCACATCTGCAGTTCAGGGTGAGAAGGTTCTAGGCCCATTTTCCATATTTTATCTCGATGTACACGGAGGATGAGCCTGGCATGTTCATGCCTATTAGGCGCCATATAACCTTTCATGTGTTGGTGCGCCTTAAACCCAATTCAGTTCAATTCAATTCCAATTTTACAAGCACGTAGTTGTAATGTTTACACACAACCTGTCAATCAAAATGTCAATTACCGGCATTGAACAGCTATGGTACAAAACATTTATAGCATATTTTTCTCGTATGCGATTTATACTGCGGTCTGCGGCCCTCGAGAAGCAGAATAAACCGCATATACTCGAAAAATTATGCTATAAATATTACTGTATAGCAATGTCATATTGAATATTATCTAGGGTATATCTTTAAATGTGTACTTTATTTTTATGAAGAAAAAACAAGTTAATAAATGTAGCTGTACTGAATACAATGTATTTCATTGAAAATTCTGTACTGTTTTTAGAACAATAATTTACCCAAACACAATAACACACTTAAACCCTTTATACGACACAACATCCACCTCCTACCTCCATCCAAATAAAGCATGCTCGAAAGTTTAAAGTCTCGTCATACTTCATATGTATGATTAATACTATCAAATACTGTGTATCTCAATACCATGGATATGGTTAATATTTGTCTCTCTATATATATACTATAGTTATTAATGTGTGTTAACTATCTGCTTAAAGCTACAGACGCCCTATATTAATCGATTTCTTCTTTGTAGGCGTGTCTTTATTTGTAACTTCATGTTCACCAGCTCATGTCGAAATCGGGTATTTAAGCGAGCAAATATAGCGCTTGAAATCATAAGGTAGCGCCGTGGTGTAATGGTTAGCATCGCGGCTTAGTAACCCAGTGATCGTACGTTCAATCCCAGCCAGGACCGAATTTGGGTTAATTATCGAAATATTTCATAAAAGTATTTCCTACCATACCAGTCCTTCGGATGAGACTTTAAACCGAGGTCTGCTCGCTAAAATGCTTAGTGCAATACAGCGAGGATAAATAAACGCTTATACGCACGCTTGAAATCATTAAAGTCCAGACTCTATTGTGCCCATCGCGAAAGGTATACCTTGACGTGTTCGTTGGCGGACTGACTATAAACCTTAGAACTACACACACACACACACGCATGAAATCATTTACTGTATATACATCGACCTGTGCACATCGTACCTATACACAGGTAACAGTAAAAAAAAAGTACCGAAAAACAAGTTAGCTTCTTTCGGGTCTCGAACACACGACCTTCTGATTTCAAGTCCTGTGCTCTATCCACTGAACTACAACGCTACTTGAGAAAAGAGTATACTTATTACCATATATTATGAGGCAAAATAACAACATATCTGAACGCAACTAAAGATGGATCAATAAATATGCAGTCCATATTGTCGCACGTGTAAATTAACATTGCCTGGTGCAATACTGTATCTTATCAATATTAAACTAATACTTCGTCCCATCGACTTGTTATTTAGCGCTTGATGAGTTTGTGTGCGCGCTCTTGGTATTACGTAGTGCCTATTTAGTGTTAAAAATGCTACGAAATACCAATAAATAGCAGTGGTCTAGAGGTTCAGCGTACATCTTTCAAATCTTACAAATGCACGACTGTGGTTCAAATACCGTTCCGGGCAACTATTTTTTTATCACATATATTCTGGAGCCGTATATTTATCGATGTTACCTGTAGGGAGGCTAAATAAAAATGTGAAATTTTACGTATCGATTTCTCCTTATATACCGACTTTTGGGGTGTTCGTCGATTTGAAACTACTTCACACGTGACTCATTCATATTCATGAGTAATTACCAGTTAAAATAGGGACTGTACAGCTTTAATGTCGTTTTTTTAACTTGAATATTCCACCGCCACACTATCCCTGTTTGGGTATAAAGTGTGGACCTGTGTGACAACGCAGTATGCCATATTGCTGCAGATTGCCATTTATATGGCTCACTGCAGCAGATGATGGCATACTGCGCAGTATGACTGCTGCAGTATTACATATGATTTTTTAGATCGCTTAGTGCAGGAGTTCCTTGATACGTATCGAAAGACTGCTGCAGTATGCCATCGCTTAATTCGATGAAAATTATTAACTGGAAATACCAGTTATCTGTTAAACAAACGAAATTAATCAATCATTTTAGCCGGGTTTTCAACAAAAGGTCTAGTGGTAGAGTGTTGGACACATGATCGAAAAGTCGTGGGTTCCACCGCCATGACCATATGTGTTGTGTCCCTCAGCGAGACACTTTAACTGCTTTTGCTTAGTACCGGTTCTACACAAGAAGATATCGAGAGTGATTAAAATAAGTTCATAGAGCTTTCGTTCGATGTAATACACATATGGTTAAATTAAAAACCGGCTTATAGATTGGCGAAAACCGTGTGGGCAGCGGGCGGGCTTTAACCTTTTGATTGTGTTGTATCTCAGCATCTTCATCAAATTTTAACTGCACATCTCTCACGAGGCACTGACCATATCCTAAAAACGAGGTCACTGCTGGAGTGGGTGGTAGTGTGTGGGTGTGGTATTTTTGTTATATCTCAGCATTGATCTTCATCAAACTTTAACAGCACTGACCATACCCTGGAAACTAGATCACGGCGACTTACTTACTATACTAACTATACGTTACGTTTACCTTTTTGTTAAAGTTTGTGTTAGAGTCAATTATGTGTGCCAAATTTCAAACCAATATCTTGAAAACAATTAAAGTAGTTGCACCGCAACATGGCTTGAGCAAAATAAAGTGGCTTCAGCTAAGTACAAGAGCAATAACTCTGCAAGGCATAACTGAGCCAAATTTGTTCCACGCACACGTCCACTTTATGTCGATCATTTAAAACAAGTTTGAAACCAATGTCTCCACAATAGTTCTTATACTAAATACAGTATTTTCACACATCTACTCTCGATGATGACCATGTATGTCAAGTTTCAAATCAATATCTTTAGAAATGTAGAAATAGTTCGCTCCATAAAATTACTGCAACTGATATACTGACCAACTGACCGACCGACTGACCAACAGACCGCCCACCATGGTGACTACAGTATACCCACTCTCAAACTTCGTTTGTGGGAGTATAAAAGCAAGTGTTTCTGCGTTTTGTACTAGGAAAGGTCAGCTTACCCGAGTTCAATAATTACATTTCTAGACTTATTAAGTTAAGTCTTATTTAATTGTAAAGCTCCTTCGACCGGATAGTTAATCTGCTTTCACTACCTAGATTAATTAATTTCATTCCTATCTTCACCAAACTGCGTTCCAGAATACGTATATTGTAATAAATGCTTGTTTTATTTAGCAATTTGTTCACGTCCAATCGATTTGTACCTAATAGTTTAATTTTTCAGATAACTGCTAGCACAATAGTAGACGGATTCGAAGACCTCATGTAGGATCGTAGTTTGCCATGTGGAAAAAATACTCCAGAAAAAACGCCACATGGCATAGTGCGTATCTTACTAAACAAACAACATTTACGAACCAAACAAATCTAGTTAAATCAAACAAAACGATTACATTACCGAGAAAATACTTTTTATTCATTCTACTATTGCAAGTTGTGCAATTTCACATAGTCTTGAATCAGTTTTCAGATTTTCACCCAGAAAGAAATTTGGCAGATTTGGGCTGTTTGATATTTTATTACACGAAATAATGAACCATGTCCATTTTTATATATACAGTTTTATCAAATTGTTTTAGTTTGCTAATTTAGTAAGATATTTTGTAACCATAATCTCAAAATTAACATAGCACTGCTGCACTTTGCCATATGAAAATGTACACATATAGCACTGAGTTACACCTTGCGACACAGTATGCCATACTGCAGCATTAAGAAATATAAGCTGCTGCAGTGAGCCATATAAATGGCATACTGCTGCAATATGGTCGTGTTAGTATACACTGGCTAATACATCTGTTACGTGGCGAATTTTATTGCCTCTAAAAGACGACAGAACGAACAGACGGTAGAACGGAAAGACGATAACTTCCTTTTGTTGCTTTCGTTCTATCATTCTGTCGTGTTTTCGTTGTGTAGACTTTTTGCGCAGAATTTGTTGTGTTTTCGTCCTGTCGGCCTATTTCATTTTGTCGTTCTATCGTCATTTCGATTCGCCATTATGTCGGGCATGTCAACCGGAAGGCGAAAAGATGGCATAACTAAAAGCCGACAGAACTAAATGACAAGAAATTAGCGACACAAGCAAAAGATGACAGAACGAAAATACAACAGTGTTGGAGAAAAGTGTAGTCTTTGCATTATGTCACGACTGAAGTCACGTGTGGCGTTATTTCGTTTGTTTGTGTTTGAAATATTGTTTTTCATTATGTCACTCTTTCGTGTCATTCTTGACGACGTCCTGTCGTCTTTTCGCTGTGTTGTATTAGCGACAAGAGTAAATGGCAGAATTCAGCCACCATAGTTACGGGATTCATCCTACATGATAATTTCTCACGGGCTACTATCTCGGACACGCCGATGTCCAACGGGTTCGATTCCCACTGTGAGTTCAACTTGTAAGTGAAAAAATGTTGATTCTTAAGGATGTCGGGATGTATACAGTACTGGTTCTACAGAAATAAGTGGGTGTTCTGCCTCCGCCACTAAAATGCATCCGTCATACATAGCCTAAAGTTTGCTGCAAAATGACGTTAAACACCAAACAAACCAACCAACCAACCAACCAACATTCCTCAGAATAAACTATTTTCTATATTCTATAACTTTATAACTTAATGGTATACAAGCAACGCTAGTTAGTAAAGATAACTTAATATCGACATAACCATCGGCTTAAGAGCACTGCTCATACCTCATATTAGACCGTCAGCCATACACTTTTTTGTTACCATCTCAAGGGACCTCTAGTTCGCATGTACCATAAGCTTATGATCCTCTACCTAGTTTGTTGAAATGGAGACAATGGGGTCAAATATAGCCACTACGGGGGTCACAGTTTTACAGATTGATATAAAGAAATTGTTGTTGTTTCTTAAAACATGAGAGCACTTTGAGACAAGGCGAGTGGGTCTCTTGTTTATGGCTTGAAGTTGTACACTTTTCATAAAATCACTTCAAACATTTTAAGTGAACTGAAATATATAGAGAATGTGACTTTTGATAAGGTATTCCATTATGAAGACTTAACCATGTTTACAAATCGCATATTGAATAAATCCACGAACTAAAATCAGGATATCCTTTATTTTTATCGCTGGACTGTACAGATAAATTTCCCCCAGTAACCGAATGAGTACTCGTGTTTATCCCAGCCAAACATTAATACAAAATTGTCCCGTTTGTTGAGGTTGGAAATGACGAAATCGCAACGTCTAAATGACGGCATCAGCCGAGTAGACGGGGCAATTAGAAACAAATGGATGTTATCATATTGTAATCTAAAGCCATTATCGGCAATTTAATTATAATAAGATGCTAACTAAATATTCTTCGAACGTTAGCTTATTTCATTTACAAAATATATATCATCGGCTGCCGAAGGCATACGGAAACCGGTTGCCGCAAACTCTCGAGCAGTTGCATAACCACCTGATCATACCTCTTTGGTATATATATATATATATCCCGGAGGCCGTTTTGTGTTCGGAGCGGTATGCACTGTTGGGGAGTTTGCGGTTGCCGAAAGCAGACGGAAACCCACGAACGGCGTTTTTCCTTCTGAAAAATCCGCCAAATTTGGCAATGTTTAGAATGTTAACGTCATGAACGTCTAAATGAAATAGTCGGGAAAAACGTTACGGGGTAATTGGCAGAATAAAAAAAGAAAACGTGTTTAAATGTGTGTGTGTGTGCGTGTGTGCGTGTGCGTGTGCGTGTGCGTGTGTGTGTGTGTGTTGTTTTTTTCTTCAATCTAGTAGTACCAAATTTCTGCCTCGCCTTACGGCTCAGGTGGATATAATTTCTTCCAGACAGTGAACGTTTTTGTCTCATGTCCAGGTTAAGAATACAAAAAAACTAATCAGAAGCGTAGCACGGCCTGTTTTCAACATACTCCTAATAAGCGCCCGAGTGGGGAAGGGTTTGGGAGTAGGCCTTCCATTTTTTTTCAATCTTTGGACCAAAATGGTGCTCGTACATGTACAAGCGATATTTGTCAGGAATATATACATTTTATGCTTGCAAAAATAGGTAACATTTTTCCTTATCCCACACACACCCTCATCTCTTCCTCTGATTTGTATTGCATTTTTTCAACTTTAAATTTTAGAATTGTTTTTAATATCATTATTTTTTCCCAAGTTAAATCTACTATGACCGTGCTAATAATGTTTGTCAAGTCCCTTGTGCTGGGGTTTGGGGTGTATCTCGCCCAGTTCCGCCTCCCCCAACATATGTTCCCGGTGAAAAATGTCACAAAAGCTTTAAAGCCCATCTCCGGAAAGCAACTCTTTTTCTGTTCACAATGTAAAAAAATAATTATAAAAAGAAAAATGATATAAAATAATGTTTTATCAGGTCACTTGTGTGTATGGGAGTGGGCGGTGCTAGACGAGGCGGAGCGAGGCGGAGCGAGGCGGGGCGGGGCGCGGGGTTTGTAAACATTTTTAAAAAGCGTTAAACCAAAGCTCTGGAAAAGCAAATATTTTTCTAGCATTATGCCATTCACACGTGTAAACAAAAAAATATATAAAAAAATGAATACGTTTTTTTTTTATAATACAATGTTTATGAAGTCCCTTGTACTGGGGAGCCGGCGTGGGGGGGGGGGGGGAGGGGGCACCTCCCACCCCCCCCCCCCCACCCCCTGCACCCCACCCCTCCACACATATTGTTGATATATACTGAGGGGGGAAAGTTTTTAAGATGAGATAATACTGTATACAAGATATACTGACATTTTGGGACTTTATTCGTTACGTCATTTAAGATGTTCGACTGTCGTGTGTTTAATAAATTATTGTATACTTTCATATTGTCCCGTTTAGTTTGCATTGAGCTAAGTGTGCAATATTCTACGATATTGCACACATTGATATTGCACCGGAACTTTTTTTCGCACTTGCTAAGAGCCGCGAAATAGAAATAAGGAACTACTTTCAACGGAATCCAGCCTATAATGTCAACAAAAAAACGACGTGTTTTTGTTCAACCTTTTGTGGCAGAAATTGATAAAATAATTGAAATTGTCACTCCCCCACTATTTTTAACGTTATCGAATGGCAAACAAACGTTAGAAAATCGCTTGACGTTTTTACTGACGTCATCCGACGTCGACATCGTTTTCGCGCAAAATAATCATCAACAAAATGAAACTGAATGGCATTATAGGAATTCCATCAAAAGCTATAAAAATAACACAATATAATGAAAAGTAATAGTCATACGATTAGCATTGATCGAAAACAATATGAAAGTATACAATAAAAAGGTTATTGAATTTGTATGGCTAAATATTACTTGGAACTCGTTGCTTTGGCGCAGAACGACTCGCAAGCTCGTCGTCCTTTGCCAAAACAACTCGTTCCAAGTAATATTTAGCCATACAAATTCAATAACCTATGGCAGTAGTTATTTGATTTTACAACCAAAAATGTTTTATTTCCAGGGTGCAACAAAGACTTGCTAAACTTTTTCCCCTCAGTATATAATGCCGTTCACAAATATAAAACACAAAAATAAAACAATAATTGACCGTTTCATAAGTATGTCCTTTGTGATGGGCATGAATAGAATAGTAGTTACATTCCTGTTAGTTTTAATTGAATAAGCCATATAATTTGAGTAGAATATTTCAAGTCATCTTATCTTGAGTGATGGCATGTTACTGGTTTGAGTGATGGCATGTTACTGGTTTGTATCTGAGTAGAACCAGATAGGTCTATACCGTTTTCATGCCACAAATCTCCCGAGAACAATTCTCTTAATACTCACCCTTTTCCATAGGAGTAACACGACAACAACACATACGTTATAAATGTATATTTATTAATTTATTGGTATAAGCCATTGGACGACCGACTGACTGACTTTATTAACATTAATTAATAACAAACACTTCTCCTTCAACTTATAATACGATACATAAGAAACTACACCTTTAAAATATATCAATCTCTCAACACAGACTTGCGCCAGTCTATTATTGCCACATGCCATATGCCAAACTGATCCCAGATCGCTTACGCGAACTATACAGTACATATAAAGCAAACGCAATACTTCCCGACTACTGAATAAGCAAAGGAGATACGATTTTGTATCTACTATTTTAGCATACAACCAACCGAGTATTCTCCCTTATATAATACACTTTCCTTCGACGGAATTACTTGAGCAACTTTCAATGGTGATAAATTAAAAATAAACTGTATTGAACAAATGGACAAACGGTGTTGAAAATGCCGGAAGAGGAAATGACGAATGACGCTTTCTGATTGGCTAAATATAAATGACAATCATTGTTCAGCCAATCAGAAAGCGTCATTCGTCATTTCCTCTTCCGGCATTTTCAACACCGTCAACATTAGTGATTCTTGTTCTTCATCTATTTTTCGGTTTGTGGTTTGTGTACGCGATATCACGAGGAGACATATAGTCAGATAGCATCCTTATTGTTACCGCTACACGGATAAATAGTTTTAAGTGCGTGTACTATCGACACGGAGTGAAAAACGGGTAAAATAGTAAACGTTGGCTGTAGTCCACAGACGTGGTAAACTTCTGCCATAAGGCTTATACAGGCGTCAGGACCCTAGTTCATATATTATATAAAGATTTATTTTATTTGGATCAAGCGCTCTGGATTCCCTGTGTCTAATTCGCTTCTCTCAAGCGACAATAATGTCATATATTTTCATAGTCAATAGTGATTCTATATCAATTATGAAACAAACTTAATTATGAAATTGCTTTACATACGTTTGTTTGTCTGGCTCATTCCAGTGCCAGTGTGTTTATTAAAACAATACCAATTACCGTAAGTGTATGCATGGATATAAATACACTGGATTCGAAACTGCCTATACGCCCCTTGCTTATTTTACATACAAATGTGACGAATGCGTTCGGGTTTTTGGCGATTTTTAACAGAAACGCATTTTTTAGTAATCACTTTCCCATCACAACCATGAGTTTGAGCCCTGCTGTGGTCATAACTTTTCGAGTATGGAAACTGTCTGGGTTGGAAGTGGGACTACCTTGGTCTAAATGCCCGATAGACTGATTCACTGCGCATGTCCCGTTGCACTCAAACAAGCGACAGTCATAGGCCAGTTTTTTAAACGGTAAATTTGATAATACGTAAATTGCATTTCAACTGCAATCACCAAGCGTGTGATCTACGTTGTATAAAAAGATCTAGAATAGTTGACTTTACCTATACCTGCTTCACTGCGCATGTCTCGTATATCCAACGCAAACAAAATGCAGGTGCCTTTTTGTTTTGTGTTTTTTAAGTGGGGTGTGGGGTGTTATTTTCGACATTTTCCAGGGTATCTAGAGTGTTTTCCAAAAGCATATTCATATGAGGTGGTTTTAAGAGAATGGGGGTAAAGAATATTTTATAAGGAAGGGATAAAGCACAGATTTCAAAGGAATATTAAAAAAAAATCTACCTAGATTTTCTGGAGGTGAATGCTTTTCTCAGGATGGTGCTTCTTGTTTGGCTTTTCCTTTTCTTGGTGTTGTTATTTTTTAATCCGGTGAGACTGGGGTCGGAGAGTGGGTGGTCTGCATGTGTGTGGGATGGGAATATGTTTTTCAAAAAGGAAAAATTACGAGGTAAGAAATTGATTTCCAGAGGATTACGGTGGTATTTTGTAGATTTTCCACGTGGCAGGAACTGAAGAAAAGCTTTTCCATTTTTATTTTATTGTTTAAATCCATGGGAGTATTCTGGGCTGAAAAAACATTATTATAGTCGGAGTAGCGTGTGTACGTGAGGGTGTTGTGTATGGATATTATCTGGAATAGCCCAATGGAGAGTGGCAGGGTGGGCGGATCATAACACGATTAGACATAAATACACGTCTGTTAGGCAGGAATGGGCTATTCCAGATAGTATCCATACATAACACCCTCACGCACACACGATACACCGACTCTAAGAAGTGTGTTTTTAAGCCCAGAATACAATCCTTGATTTAAAAAATAAAATATACATGGACATTAATAAGGCCTCCCTGGAAAATATTCAACAAACGTCTGAAAACAAATACTTTGCATAGTGCGTGCTCAAGTAGCTATGTACCCAATAAAGATACAAAAAAGGAACTGAAAGAAAGAACTGTGTCAACGAAAGGAGCGTAGATACCTGTATATAGAGCATGTGTACACATTGCAAAAAAAATGTTTTTATTAAAAACAAAACAAAAATAAAACGTAATTAATAAAAAGTCCAAAATACAATAAAGACGAGGGGCATGGGTATAAGGAAACGTCTTTTCTTATTTAGTTTTCCAAGAAATTCCAAAAATATCAGGCTAATGTAACAACATTTCAGAGGCAGAACAGACCTGTAATTTCTACAGGGTATCGGGGCAATGGTCTCTAAGTTTAAAAAAACTTTTAAAAAAAGCTTTAAATGGCGCAATCTATCGAATTTGTGGGGATGTTTTAGGACTAAACAGTTTGGTAAAACGTTATTCTGAGCGTTCTTACACAGTCTACTTTCGGAATATGTAATAACAAAACCCTCCCCACCCCACAACTTCTCTACCGCTTTCATTTGTGTGCTATTTTTTCTGATTTTTTAGAATTTTCGTATCTGTGAAAAAGTTGTAGGATAGAAGTAATAACTGGTTGGGTAGACGCAAAAGCAAGGCTTAGCAAGCATGCACTTATAAATTATTTCACCCACCTGGGTGGGAGTGGGGATGGGGTAGAACGGGAGTACCCAGGGAAATAGAAACATGTTTATTTGCTACCCTAGGAGCAACGTTTTCCAGGGTAGTCACGGTAACAACAAAGGAAGTACAAAATCAGCAACAACATTTTTAAAATATAATCAACACATTTATTCAAATTGTACAATGAAAAATATTCACTTGCATAATACACATACATTAAATCAAGTATTTCTTTAAAATCCGCCTTTAGAATAAAGTAAAAAAATATTGGCAAATGTCTCTAATCTAAATTGTACAGTGTCCTTTTAATCCAATTTTATTTTAAATCATGTCAACATAATAATTATAAACATCATAGGTAACACCACTCATTAAGGAATGAAAATATGTTGAATGGTGATGTTGGGGGAGTGGAGCGGTGGCGGGTGTGGTGGGGTAATGTGTGTGTGTGTGTGTGGGTGTGGGTGGGTGTTGTCAAGAACTATTTTCTATAGGAGGTGATTTTTAGGTAAGCGAATGAGGTCGGCTGGAAGAGATTTCGAGGTATGTTGAGGGGTGGTAAAGGAAAAATGTCCAGGGAGGTATTTCCGAGATTTTTTTATAGAAAAAAATCCATGGGAGTATTTTGTAGATTATCTGTTCGGGGTTCGAAGAAACGCTTCCTTGTTTCCAAGGAAGCGTTTGTTTGTTTCTGTAAGGGTGATTTTAAAGAAAAAAATGTAGGGAGTATTTTGTTGTCTTTCTATGTGTTCGTGTTCGCTTATCTCTCAATCATTGAATACCTTTATATGCATGTGAACAATGACTCTAAATCCAATTGCATCTATTATGTTAAAAGTACTAGAGGCAATCTGTAAATAATTGTATGTCATTATATGTACAATAAAACGATATACATGTCGGAAAATACTATTGTTGGTATAATTTGTGTGGGGGTGGGGGATGGGGAGGGCGTGCGTGCGTGCGTGCGTGTGTGTGAAAATTGTTATCAAAGATAATAATACCAGCATTAAAGGCAATGTCCCGCCAAATAACGGTAAAATTACACTTAACAATTGTTAATCCAAACTCTATCCAGGTTTTCATAAAATAATTTATATGTGCCGAATAAAAGTATAGGTTTATTCACGGATACTTAAAATACCCGAGATTGAATATGCGTAAAATGAATTATGAGTTGCATACACGCGAATTTCGCACTCTGACACATCTGACAAAACGTGTTTTCCGGTTATAAGGAGCATATATTATCACTGTTTAAGTTTACACATAATTATGTTACGTTACGCACAAACGTTGCGTACAACCGTAGGAAAGCAAGTATGCGTTGCATAAACCCTGTTCGCAATAAATGTGCCATGCATCGTATGTTCGCAATCACGTACGCGGCAATGGCATCGCACTGATCGATCAACAAGAAAGCAACGCAAGACTGCAACTTATGATGCATTAAATAAATGTACGCACTACTTGTACGCCTCGCATGTACGCAGCCATTGAGCGTAACGTACAGACAAACGGAACCCTCGACCGTTTTCCGAAGTAGCTTTTGGTTCCGGTAGCGTCTCCATGACCAGGATGGGAAAGATACTGCGTTTGAGACATTCTCGCTTCTCACCTGCGTGTTCGAATCCCACTGGGAGCTCGACTTGAAACACTGGGAGCTCGACTTGTAAGTGAGAAAGGGTCGATTCTTTCTGATGGTGGGAGGTAACCAGTATTGATTCTACCAAAGAAACGGTGAGTTGTCTGCCTCCACTACGAACAAATGGACCGCCATGTTTAGCCTAAGATGTGCTGAAGCTGAATCTTTATGACAACTTTATTTACGGGGAAAGACGTATCGACTGGCCAGGCAGTCATACAATGTGTTCGGACACGTTCGATCACTGCACCTTTACAAGTTGTACTTCAAGCTCAAATTGATAGGCATCTTGGATCCAAATTTCTTATTAATTCACTCTTTAACCTTGGATATTCGGCTGCATACCTCGGAGTACAGAAATTTGAGCGAAATATGACGGTTCACCAAGGTGTTGATATGGAAGGGATATAAAGCGGGACATATCTTCTGTATGCTGTAGGTATTGTGGACCACACTATTCGCACTTTAGATGGCCTAAAAACCTTTCAAAGAATGGGAATAATTGCAACTGTCCACTTTACACCAGCCAATTTCAAATGCAAACTAGTACCCAGAGTAAGTCTCACAGCCAGTGAAGTGACTGCAATTGAAAAATACAAATTTCGATTTTTATGCCTAAGACCAAATGCAAGCCAGCCTATATATTTATACGACTTCCTTCTAATCAGCAGATGAGACGATGAATGCTGATATACTGGAGAAGACCTCTTGGTTACTCAAGCCTTGAATACCACCATGAATGACTTTATGCAAATGGTACAGAATAGCCAGCATGCTGTCAAATCATCAGCAATTTCCATGCCCTTGACTATCGTGTCTGATCAATCTACAATAGTGCAAATAAGTGACATTTGATTAACCTATGTGGTGTGGTGGAAAGCAGTCGAAATTCAACAGCTAGTGCAGCTTAACAGTTTAATAAAAACTATTATGCTAAGACTAGGGGAACATTTTGAAGCATTAGTAATCTGACTGGAGGCCCAGGGCTACAATACCTATTGTAATGCAGATTCGACAGGAGCTCTACTTCTAAACGCCATCTCACGAGCCATTAGACTGATGCAATTTTAAATGCGAAAATTGCTTCGAAGTTCTACTGTATTCCAGCCCTTTCAGAAACATCTGGTGAAATACTAATTCAAAATAATGAAGGAAATTACCTCCCTCTGACGTGCAAATAACCCGAGTGCAATATCAATATTATTACACAGTTCTTTTCACCAGTATACATTCAAATAGAAATATTCACTACTACTGCTTTCCATGCAACACTTTATTTCAACAAATCTTTCATGTGCGAAAAATTCAGACCCATTCATTTCTTTCCAATGTTTTCGCCATTCAATGCTTTCAGTACTTTGATTATTAATTTTAGGATTGCGATAAAGCTTGTGCATATTATACAAATAACGATTCAATTTCGGGAAAATCAACGGAGGCTTAATTCTAAAGAGTATGATAATGGACCTTTGGAAACGGCCGAGCACGACACATACGAAATACTGCAGTCCCGGTTTGATTGAGACTGTTCATGAGCGGTAGTGAAATATGCTAGCTACCGCTCACGCCCTCTAGCCCCGGGTTGAGCAGAACTCAATATTCATAAAATCAATATTACACAATTGTAACCATCCCGAAGATGGCATGCATACGGCGGTGGACATGGAGTTACATGCTTCCCCATGTCGTACGGCGTATGGTCACAGAATCTAATAAAATTAAATGCCCCGAAGAGCGAAATAAACATAATGGAATTTAGTTGGGAGCAGCGGTTATGAAGCCTGCGTCTAAAAAGCAGACAACATAGCCTATGAGTGGTAAAATAATACCCAGAGCCTTTTTTCGGCCGGAGTAGTGGAACCACCGAATCAAAAATTAAGTAAGAAAACAAAAGAAATTGAAAATGTACCACCGATAACTAAATATAAGTATCAGGCTCAGCGATCTCCAAAAATCGAATGAATAACAGTACTGATTGCAAGCGCGGGGAGACATTTTACTGCCGCCACACTGCACAAGCAACGCCACTGTGCTATAAAAATGAGTATGATAATGGACCTTTGGAAACGGCCGAGCACGACACATACGAAATATTGCAGTCTCGGTTTGATTAAACCCATACTAAAGACATTCGTTTTAAAGCAAACCCCTTGCCGTATGTGTTTGTTCCCTGTTTGAGGCATGAATAAAAAATCTCATTTCATTTCGTTTCTTTAAAGGAAATAAATCTGTAAGTATAAACTATGTTGTTGTTTTTTGTAATATATACAACGTGGGTGGGATATTTTCACATGAAAGGATAAAACAAGCATTAGGTCTCACACCTCTATTATCTCCCCTGAAAGCTCACGGACCTAGAGACAGAAGGAAAACAGAAAATAATTCTATTTTTTCTCAATTTTAGGCAATTTCTAATTTGAAAAAGAGGTTTTTCTTTGCTTTAGCATACATCTGCAGTGTAAAAGACAGATGATACAGAAAATCCCATGTTGATATGAGGTTTCATTTAAATTTCAGAATTGTTTGACCGAAGCACCGCATATTCAGCTAGATAGTGTTTGAATTTTGTATTTTCCATAGGGTTCACAAAACATGAGCGAGAAAAAAAACCAACCTGGCTAACTTATGTATTTTATTGTTTTAAATTACTGGTCTTGGCTATACTGAAGATATTAAACCAACAACAATGTCTGCTGCCCTGCTTTGAAGCTCAGATGTTGGTAAAGGCTGTACAGTAACCCTATGGGAAAATTAATTGTGGTGTGAGACCATTAACAACACATACAATTTTAGTAAAACTGTCCTCATCATCTCTCATTATCTCGAAATCGAAATTTGCATACGTTATTTACATATATTGTTCTCATAAAATACACGTAATTGCATTGACCGTAGATTACGCTGTGTCATTTAAACATATAAATCATTGTGTTAAACCTTGCTCACACAAGACTTGGCTTGAACTCTAAATATATCAAATATACATGTATACTATACTGCCCACTTTACTCTGGCAGTGATACAAGCAAACATACACCCGTGTTGGATGCCGGAATACAAGCTCAGTCTACAAAGCATATCGGTATGGAAGAAACACTGCGATTAATTATTATGCCTAATTAATACTTATACAGTTGCATATGTTAACATGAAACTTCCAGTTTATGTCAATTTCTGGCATTCAGAATTACCAGCCCATTTGTTTCCAATCAATCCCTTAATTGAACCTAGATGGAACATATGTTTAACTTCATATACACTTCTACATAGTGTAAGAAAGTTTGTTCAATGACTTTGTTAATAATAGTTTAGTTACTCCATTTGTAAAGCAACTGATAAACCAGAACCGGGTTTTCGTGTCCCTAGGACACATTATCTAGTTCTGTCTCTAAACACACTTTATGGCAAGTTATTTCGATACTGAGGCCTGTTTTATGACACGACTAAGACTTCAAGTCATATTTGTCTTACATATTTAACATGTAATTCAGTGCACATATTAATTATTTTAACCAAACAGGTCGCCCTCATACGATACATCACACTGGACACATGTATACCATTGTTGCTGCAGTATTATGGGTCATGGTTATAAAAGGTTTCAGAAAATGACGTTAAAGAAGGTAATTAAATCATAATACTGTGCACGCCCTTTTTACCGTTTTCGTTCTCGCAGATAATACATTACTTCTTAAACTGCCCACAGTGGTGTCTGTGCAGGGTTCACGCGGCAGCAATCTCATTAAAATCAGACCCGTTATCACGCTACGATACTCTTCGCTACTAGCGGATATGCACCGGGAGTATGCACAGTTTACAACTTGAAACGTTTACTGACTGAATATTACATAAACGAATGAATGTGTTTTGCAGATGTTGGCTCAGTTAGTACATGAATAACGTTTATCTACGTCATTTAGTTCACTTATCCATTCAAATAAGAAATGAGGCAAAATTTACTGCAGGCGACTGTGCTGTTTTCTTGGGATGGCAACAAGGTAGGAGTGAGTGAGAGTTGGTGCACCATCGAATCTGGTTTAAACTCCTATGAGGCCGCTCCAAAGTGGTAACACTGTTGTCAACTCGAAATGTTATGTTTATAGTGTCGCATACCTTTCTTCTGTGTATCCATGTAACTGAGATGAGTATTCTTTTGAGATATGTAACAGATATGTTTGTTTTTAAGGCCTTTGAGAGAACGCTAGATTAGTTACAAAATACTAATTAGTGTCCAAAACACATTTTAGCCGGTTTTTGCTGTTTTTTATATCGCCTTTTCGAAGGAAAAAAGAGACATAGGTGTTGCTTTTCCGGCGGCGGCGGAGGAGTGAAGGCGATGGCGAAGGTGAAGTGCTTTTCCGGCGGCGGCGGCGGCGGCGATGGCGATGGCGAAGGCGAAGGCGTCAACATTAAAGTTTTGCATTTAGGTCATTTTCTCACAAACTGTATGCACTAGAACTTTCAAACTTTGCTTATAGTTGTATCATGGGTGGTACATTGCAACTCGACAAAGCAAATATGGAAGTAAACTTGACCCGCCAAGCAAAGGGTAGATAACTTAATACTTTTTACCTTCAACTTTTGCGTTCAGGACACTTTTTCACAAACTGTATGCACTAGACCTTTCAAACTTTGCTGTTGTATCTTGGGTGTATATTGCAACGTGACAAATCACATGTGGATGTGACCTTGACCCTCCAAGCAAAGGACAGATAACCTTATAATTTTAATCTTCAACTTTTGCGTTTAGGTCAGGTTTTCACAAACTGTATGCACTAGACCTTTCAAACTTTGCTTATAGTTGTATCTTGGGAGGTACATTGCAACGTGACAAAGCAAGTGTGGAAGTGACCTTGACCCGCCAAGTGAAAAAATGAACATCCAAAATTGGATGTCAGGGCTACCAGTGTACGCCTAGTATTTTTGGAATCAAACTGTATAAGCTACCTGTTCCAGATTGCTATTCATCGAAAAATTTCATCTGCAGACATTGATCTTTTCAAAAAGTGATGGTCAAATTTGCCACCTGAGTTGGTAGCAATATCAAAAAATTTTGGGTTCTGGCTCAAGGCCTATTGATTGTGTCTTAAAAGTTGGTGCCTTCGAAAGATTAAAAAATAAAATATGTGGAACACAGTCAGCTTGGTCTACCATTTTCTATTTCAGCAGATGCCCGGCCGTGCATGAAAATTGCCCGAAGGGGAACCAGGGGTCTTCTCCACCTCTGACAGCTGGACAGTCGCCATATGACAGCTGTTGGTGCGACTATAAAATCCAATTCAATTCAATTCATGTTTCCCAAATCTAAACGAAAGGGGAAAAGGGCAAATAAATAATATATTCCGACAGTGTTGGATTGTTTCCCTTAACATTAAGGGTAGATATATAATACGTAAAATATGTTCCTCCACTTAATCACGTATTCTACAATTGGATTTTAAAAGATTACGATTAGGGACCGTTAACGATGATATAACGACAAGTGCAGTAATGTATTTGGTCTTTAATCTTCTATGATCGATACGTATAAATAAAGCTTTATTTTATTGTGTGAATACAATATGACGAAAGTACAACATTGCCGTGTTTTTATACGTTGTTGAAATCAGTAGTAGTTTATAGCTGAATTAAAATTGCGAACTATAATACTAATTGGATATTACTGATGACTACATGAACATGGAGCTGATCGCTCGTTAGTATCTCTTATTCGACACTGTACAATTAATGCGTTAACCGTTTACAAGTACGCAAGCAACAGCGACATTATAAGCAAAACAACTAAACAAAGCCAGTCAAACTAATCAGCAAATGTGCTTTTGGTACTTATTAAACAAAACACTCGTGAGATGAGGCGATGTGAACTACTGAATAAAAACATTTCATAAAAGTGAGTAAGTACTAAGAGAACGATGTGTGCATTACGCGATTACAGATCCATTTCCGCCGTGTCACTGGCAAATCAATACCGGCTAGCCGTGAAACCGAAGCGCCCGGTCCCACGGAGGCTTATACGCAATAAAAAACAAGATACACAACAGATAAAACCGGAAGAAGAGAAGCCAGAGGAAATCAGCACATTCCAACCAAAACGTCAAGATTCTTTATGGATGTTGGATATGGATGACATGGAAGATTACGATTATGATGGTTTGTTTATGTTTTTTCGACTGAGTTATATACACATTGTTTGGACGCTTATTTATTTCACATGCTTTTAACACATAATATGTGTACGCAACACAAAAAAAACGATTAGAACGAAAATAAAATACCTGATGTTATTATCCTCGGTATGGTAATAAGTGTAAACAATTGATGGCTAGTAAACATCAGTAATACGATACATTTAGGTAGTATGATATTAAATAAATATTTTTTAATTTATTTTTGTAGTAAAACTTTTTTTTTTAATTAATGGTATATGTTCTTGAATAATGATTATAGCTTACGTCATTACGTGGTCCCGTCTTAATACCATTAAGCGATGGGAAAGCTGATATTAGCAGAATTTTATAACGGATATATAAAACACAAAAAAGAAGAAGAAGAAGAAGAAGTAGAAGAAGAAGAAGAAGAAGCAGAAGAAGAAGAAATTTTTTGACTTAAAATATTACATAGTTTTTCATCATATAAACATACATTTTACAAATATAATTAAACACAATAATAACAATAAAACACGTTTAAAAACAGTTTTTGCTGAAAATATGCGATAAACTGTTTAAAATTGCCTATTAAATATATTAATTTTACAATATTCAAGCTTTTTAAGCCGAAATTAAGGTTTTATTTCATACCCTAGCCAACCCCGATTTCGCTTCTGGGAGAAGGGGGATGGGGTATGAAACTTAATACTCGGTCCACGTAATGGTTCTAAAATGTAGATATAATGGAAATAAGGAAAAACATCAACAACAGTGGAAAAATAGAAAGTAACATGAAATACAAATTGCAATTAGACAAGCAACTTTGTTAACTTTGCTTCTGTTAACCAACATTTTCAGGACTGATTTGATTTAGTCGAACTAACTATTGGATCAAAACAACCTTGCGTATGTGTAAAATGGTATATCGACATATACATATATCTTTGTGCAAAACAGAAATATCAGTTATCTTAAAACAAAACACTTATAGTAAAACATTATTTTCACAATTTTTTTCTTAACTGATCTAACTGCTGCATCTGTTTCATTTGTCGTCCGTTTTTGCGCACAGTATGATCTATGTATGCGTCGATGTGCCGTAAAACACTATTCATTCATTCATTCATTCTTAACTGATCGGTATCCTTGTCAAATTGTCGAGTATATCGATCATGAGACGGTTTGCCCAGATTCATTTCTTATTTTATAATTTATTTATATTTCTTAGTAAAAACGACTCATATATAGTAGGCCTTAAAGGGAGATAATTTGAACTCACTACGGCAACGATCACGTAAGAGATTCACGTTCACAAAGCAGAATTATATATAGGCAGAAATATTTGTGAACTACCAAGGACAGACAACCTTCGGACGAACTACGGCAGGGCGCCTCGCTATGACGAGATACACAAATATCAAGCGTATGCATTTACTTCTTAAAAAGTGCAACATACGCTGATGAACTGTATCTCTACATCATAACCCACTCGTCTTGAGGCACAGTTAACATATAGACGCATACATACATACAATTATAGCTCATTATGGCATATGAGTAGCGCACATTTAAACATTCAACCACACACAGCTATATTGAGAAAGTGACAATGAAAGGTTCCGGATCTTGGGGATACTGTGAATTCCGTAAATATATTAAAGGGAGATAATTTTAACTCACTACGACAACTTCGAAATTTGGGATCTCGTAAGAGATTCACGTTCACAAATATTTCTCCTTATATGTAGCAGGCCTTATATACATAGGAACTTACATCAATGCCGGTTTAAAATTGAATGTATTACACAAGTGTGTTACAATTAAATGATGCGATATGTGCCGAGCATCATATCATTTGCCTTCAACGCTTGTAATAAATTCAATATTAAATAGGCCACATAACGTACATGTTCAGGTCTCACATCTCAATTAATTTTTCCATATGGTTACTGTACGGCCTTTTCCAACATCTGAACTTCAAAGCTGGGCAGCAGACATTGTTGGTTTAATATCTTCAGTATATAGCCAATATCAGTAATTTAAAACAATAATATTCATAAGTTAGCCAGGTTTTTTTCTTTTTCTCGCTCATGTTTATTTGACCCCTATGGAAAATACAAAATACTTATACTATCTAGCTGAATATGTGGTGCTTAGGTCAAACACTTCTGAAATTTGAATGAAACCTCATATCAACATGGGCTTTTCTAAATCATCTGTCTTTTACACTGCAGATGTATGCTAAAGCAAAGGAAAACATATTTTTTTTAATTAAAAATTGAATAAAATTGAGAAAAAAACATAGAATTATTTTCTGTTTTCCGTTTGTCTCTAGGTCCGTGAGCTTTAAGGACTCACACCACTATTATCTCCCTTGAATACTCGTGCTCTACAGATGAAGGAGGTAGATAAAAAACAAGTTCGCTTTTCTACATTTGACAGGATACATTAATTTATCTTTACCAGGTTCTAAATCTACAGCATTTTAGGAAGAAATCACAGAAAATTGCATGTTGATATAAGATTTCTAGCTAATTCTGCCTCATTTTACACATCATGGGTCTAATCACCACGGGGTTGTATTTTTTTCTAAATTTTGATAGGTGTGACACCTATCAAAATTTAGAAGCATGAAATTAAAAAAAGTTCAATCTGGTAAATATTTGCTTAATGTGTTTTAAATTGCAGATATTGGATTAATGAAACATTTAAGCATAAATACATGTTGTAAAATCTGTTTATCTCTATGCCACGAACAAAAACAATACAATGGGACTCTATGGAAAATTAATTGTGGTGTTTGACGTTAAGTAAGAGCTGCAGAATGTGCATCTTTTATTCGTTATTCTTAAGGCATTGCGCTTTAGAGCTGAAGAATGGCATTTTCATCCGTCATCTCTAAGGTATTGCGCTTTAGAGCTGCAGAACGGGTATCTTTCATCCTTTAATGCTAAGGCATTGCGCTTTAGAGCTGCAGAACATGTATCTTTTATCATTCATCTCTAATGCCTTGCAATTTAGAGCTTCAGAATGGGAATTTTCATCATTCATCTCTAAGCCCTTGCGCTTTAGAGCTGCAGAACGGGTATTTACATCCTTCACCTCTAAGCATTGTTCGTGCATCTGTGAACGTTTCAGACATGTTAGGACACAGTTAACACGGTTATTCAGAAATCCCGTCTGTGTATGTATAGTTACTTCTAGCTATCTTCATCTTGCAGGAATTAGCTGAAATTTTACTTGATACCATGTTTAACTAACAAATAACTATATTTTCAAAACCAATACAGGTATAAGCATAACTTTAGCTTTATTTTACAGCTATTGGCTTGTAAAACAAACACACATATCAATGAAGACAGACTACTTTAAAACAAATGTCAAAATTAAAGACTGGTACATTTCCTGAAAAATCAAAATTTTGACGGGTAACCTTTAGTTTGATTTTATTATTTTCAGCATTTTTCTCAATAATTATTTCTTAAAGATCATTTTTATGCTATATTCAGATGTAGAGATGCCTTTTCATGTATAATTGAAAGTTTCAGACATAGCTTAGCACAAATGACCGGGATAATGCAAAATCCCTATCACTACTGTAGATTTTCAAAATATTCAAGGTACTCGGCCTGAATTTCGACCAATACCCTAGGTCACGAAAACTTGAATAATTTGAAAACCAATAAACATGGAATCAAAATGTTAGCACTTTTCAGCATGTCATTGATTTATATACATTTTCAGTTATGATTGAGGTGATCATTAGAAAAAAGTCACCTTAAGGACTCACACCACTATTATCTCCCTTGAATACTCGTGCCCTACAGATGAAGGAGGTAGATAAAAAAAACAAGTTCGCTTTTCTACATTTGACAGGATACATTAATTTATCTTTACCAGGTTCTAAATCTACAGCATTTTAGGAAGAGATCACAGAAAAATGAATGTTGATATAAGATTTCTAGCTAATTCTGCCTCATCTTACACATCATGGGTCTAACAACCACGGAGTTGTATTTGTTTTCTAAATGTTGATAGGTGTCACGCAAACATGAAATTAAAAAAAGTTCAATCTGGTAAATATTTGTTAAATGAGCTTTAAATTGCAGATATTGGAGCAATGAAGAATTTAAGCATAAATACATGTTGTAAAATATGTTTATCTCTATGCCAAGAACACAAACATTACAATGGGACCCTATTGAAAATTAATTATGGTGTGAGACGTTCAGGGGAGATAATAGCGGCGTGAGACCTGAAAATGCAGCTGCCTATATAATTATTGTTGTCGTCACGATATGATGTAGTCGTATATTACGTATGGTGACGTTTGATGCTTTGGTCTTCTCCGTGCGACACCGAACAACGAAACTCTAGCGTCTATTTCCGTAATCTGGTATTTTTTAACGTGTTTGTGGTTGACTCGTCCTTGAATGCTGCTTTTCCTGTTCGATTGTTATATCTATATTTATGGGCGTGAAAAAAACGCGCGAATAAAATAGACTCAACGCTAGTAGGCACTTTAATTGGCCTAATCTGCCCAGGCCGATATCTGCAAGTAAGACATATATATAAGGCATGATACGGTCTGGGCAGGCCGAGACCAGATTGTACACCGATGTGAACAGAAAAGACCGAGGGAAGATTCAGCCTTCGTTTGCTTAGTTATTGCACTGGTTGTATGCTATTTATTACACTCACACACTGCACGTTATGTGATATATATACTATTATATAGTTTTAAACCCGCAAACATGTCTGAAAATAGTTGTATACACGGGTATTGGCATGGGCGTACCTGGGCATACTCCTATACGCCCGTGCTTATAATTCAGAGTAACGAAAATATTAAAAATGCAAAAAATGCAGTAAAAAGTGAAACCGAAAGGGGTGCGGGGGAAAAGCTTCAAAATACGCTTCTAAGTCGCTTAAAACTACTTATTTAGTGTTCAATTTTCCCAAATATTTCCCGGGAAAGGTCCGGATTCCCACCAGCTGGGGGTTGGGGTGTGAACACCCCCTCCCACAACTCCCACGTACGTATACCCAAAAACACTCCAGATACGTCCCTGGTTTGTCCTGGTTTGTGTATTGGGCCATCATCGGGATATCCATTTGCAGTTCGCCACTATGCTTTCCTCTTTGAGTGTACGTTGATCCGACATATTGTGGGCCCTATGATGAGGTCTAATCCTTCTAATGTTTGTCTTAACTTTTGTCTTGTCGTATCCTTAACGGTTTGTTCTCTTGTTGCTCTGGCTTCTTCAGAGTCATTTTTATCCAACGATTTTGTTAAACTTAAGTAAGATTCTGTTCATCACATAACGAGTGATAGTTTCACTTTAATGTTGTCAATTTACCTTATATACGGAGGTCAAGACGCTGTTTTGTTGTTTACATGACGTCGCTCCGTTAAGGGGCTGTAAATGCGTTAGCCGAACAAATAACGCAACATGCAATTTGTGTAGTAATATTTCAAATAATGATAAATATTTAAAGTGTCTGAAGGTTTCTGAACGTATCGTATGATATACCATGCATACCATTGAGATTAAATGTTTTACTATATACAAACACAGTGATTCGGTCCACATTTGCATCTGTAATACATAGAGGATATTTGTTGTTTTGGAGTGAATAACATATTTTATTTCATCGAGAAGTGAGAAAACTTTATATTTTCACGAATGTTCACTTCTTTTTATTTTATGATTTTATAAACAATGTTTTAGGGAAACTGCGGTAGAACAACACGGGAGGCAATTTCAATAATTAAGCTGCTTTACACATTTTTTGCGAGACTACAAAAAAAAGTCGTAAGATATTTTATTTATACCCAAATAGAACAATTCGTTTAATATATTATATATTGGCAATCATTTCCTTTTAACTTTAAAATCAATTTTAAATCATTGTTTGAATAGAATGTACAATTCGCAGTGTTTTTCTCTCGGCATGTTTACAGTTGCGTATGAATATCTTGTGAACCATTTTACTGTGCATCTGTGTTAGTTGTACATTTAGAAGTAGTCCCGGCAGCTACTGTGGAAATAAACCTCTATATTCCACAGTGTGGAATAACACTTTTATTTCACTGATAAAATACAGTATGTCATTGCATATCATAAAATAAACTAGTTTATTACGAGAAATAAACCATGGCTTTATTGCACTCCCAGAAGCCATGTTATGTGATAAACGTATATTGCCTGTATTAATGCTGCCTTGTTTGTTAGAGAATATAACCTGGCGGGGATATCTTTATTTACACTTTCTTGTTTTATTGGGATGACAATAGGGTAAGAGTGAGGTTTGGTGCACCATAGAACCTGGTTTAAACACCCAACGGCTTTTTTTGCCACTGACCGTTCCAATGCCGTATCCCTATTGTCAACCCTTGTATGTTTGTCAGGGGCGTAGTTGGCCTTTTTCGATTAATTTCTGAGTACTGTAGGGTGACCTTCCCCTCAAAAAAATAGATAAATATAGTGTTTCTAGCGCATTTAAAATGCTAAAACATACAGGTTTTTGCTTAATTTTAATTAGACATACACACAACTGTCAATTTTTTTATCATTACCCCTTCCCTCTCGCAGTTTTTATTGCAGATTTGGCATTTTCAAAATGTTCGTTTCCTAGAATAATCTGCAGGCCCGGGCCTGCAGTGCCTTAGTGCAGCTACGCCACTGTTTGTGATGTCTTATTCTGCCTTTTATTCATTTTTGTAGTTGTTGTTTGTTTCTGTGCGTGTTTGTGGTTTGTTTCTGTGCGTGTTTGTGGTTGACTGTGGTTTGTTTCTGTGCGTGTTTGTGGTTGACTGTGGTTTGTTTATGTGCGTGTTTGTGGTTGACTGTGGTCTTTGAATGCTACAGTTCCTTGTCGGCTTTTATACCTACTTTAATATGGACTATTATCTTGATACCCGGTATTATCTTGATGCCCGATATTATCGTATTATCTTGATACCCGGTATTATCTTGATACCCGGTATTATCTTGATACCCGTTAAAATGGGTCTAGACCATATAATTATGTTCTAATATGCGCGTTATATATCAAATATATAATATCTAGGTGTCGCAATAACTTGCTTATTACTATATTCAAGGCTGATTACTGGTATCCAGTATTATTCTACTGGTACCCGAACTATCACGCATGAATGCAGGGTTAGTTTCATTTTAGATGTCAATTATCATTTCAGCTGAAGATGAGTTTCTAGACCCACCTGTTGACATCAGTGATCTAAGCCAGAAGTACTATCTGAAAGCATGTGCAGATTTGAAAGTGAGGCCAGTTAAATGTATATATGTCGGTCTTGCAGACGAAAATCTGGTGTGCAAAGGGTTTATAATGAAGATTAATGAAGTGAAAGCATGCACTATAGCGCTCGTGGTAAGTAACGAGTAAACTATAGTGATATAAAAAAGAAAGTGTGTACTCAAATTTGCATAAAAAATACTCATTACAAATATTATACCTTTACGTCATAAAAGAGGTCAAAATCCTAACCTTAAGTTTGAGAAAAAATTAAACGATTAGACATTTATGAGAAATTCCAGAAAACCAGTCATAAACAAGAGAACTGTCATCTTGTGTTTTGCCATTCAACTCATACATCTTGCAATTTTTTATTTAATACTTGTTTTGTTAAATGTTTTATTACAACTCTGTCTAATAGTTTCAAAACCAGATGTGCACACTTTCAGTATATTATGATAACGACTATGTTTCCACTATATGAACTTATTAAAACATGTTGTTATTGTTGTTGTTTTTGGGTTTTTTGTTGTTTTTATCAAAATGCTTTATTTATCCGTGCTTTATATTACGCAAAATAATACATTATTATCATCATTACGTGGTCCCGCCTTAATTCCATTAAGCGATGGGAAAGCGTCTATTAACAGGATTTTATAACAGATATTTCAACAATAAAACATGTATAAAATCAGTTGTTACTGAAATAATGCGATAACCTGTTCAAAAATACCTATTAAATGTTTTAATTTTGCAATATGCAAACTTTTAAAGTCGAAATTAAGGTTGTATTTAGTCATACCCCAGCCAACCCCGTTTTCGCTTCTTGGAGAAGGGGTTGAATGGGGTATGAATGTTAATGCTCGGACCACGTAATGGGTAGAATATTATATTAAATGAGAGAACACAACCAACTTAATGTAATATGCACCATAAGTCTGATACCTGCGTCTCTAATATCTATAATATTGTGAATCTTTCTTTAGCCAGAATTAAACCCTGTACTTCTCTTACAATACTGGTTGCAAATGCTTATTTAATGTAATGGTATTTACCAAAATTAAATGAAAAATATATTGCAACTTTCCATCAACTAATTTTGAGAGTCGAATCCAGCATTGCCATTATGTGTGGCACTGTCTCATTTGCGTAAAGGTTAGAATACAATATTACACTCTAATGTATCCAGGGTAATTCTAACTGCGAATCGATTACATTTGATGGCAATCAGATCGGTCAAGAGGCGGGTACTTACTTTGCTGACGTCATCTCCAGGAATGTCTACCTTACAGAGGTGGTAAGTAAACACACATTGATAACTTCATCTCCAGGAATGCCTACCTTACATATGAGCTAAGTACTCACGTATTAATACGGTGACGTCATCTCCAAGCATGACTACCATACACATGTGGCAGGTACACACACGTTACTGACGTCATCTCCAGGAATGTCTACCTTACAGATGTGATAAGTACACACACATTGCTGACGTCATCTCAAGGAATCCTACCTTACATATGTGGTAAGTACACACACATTGATGACGTCATCTCCGGGAATGCCTACCTTACATATGTGGTAAATACATACACATTGATGACGTCATCTCCAGAAATGTCTATCTTATAGATGTGGTAAGTACACGCACATTGATGACATCATCTCCAGATATGTCTATCTTACAGATATACAGATGTGGAAAGTACATGCTTTGCTAACGTCATCTCTAGAAATATCTTACATATTGTGGTAAGTAAACGCTTTATTGACGTCATCTCCAGGAATTTGGGTATCTTACAGATGAGACAAGTACTCATATTGCTGATATCATCTTTAGGAATGAGTGGTAAGTACTCACACATTGATGACGTCACGTCCAAGAACGAGTTGGTAAGTAAATACTTTGCAGACGTCATCTTTTGAGACGTCTTGTATTGCATGATGTCCACTTCAAATGTATATGGTTTATTCTCACGTAGACTTTTTGGCGAAAACGTTTCCAGCCACATGATATTGCTCATAGAATGAATAAATGAATGAATGAATGAATGAATGAATGAATGAATGAATGAATGAATGAATGAATGAATGAATGAATGAATGAATGAATGAATGAATGAATGAATGAATGAATGAATGAATGAATGAATGAATGAATGAATGAATGAATGAATGAATGAATGAATGAATGAATGAATGAATGAATGGTGTTTTACGGCATGCAAAAAATTATTTTGATTCGACATTAAACGTGGGCGCCAGTGGCCATCTTTGTTTACATAGAGTTTGTATAGCAAAAAATTGATGAAAGATGAAAAAATGAATTGGAATTGGAAAATATTACAAAATGGTCATGAGCAAATTATCGTTTTAGCTCGCTAAGCGAATGTTACCATATTTTCCTAGACCAGACCTATTTTACTGAACGCAGTAACTCAGTCCGAATAGCTGTCCAGGTTTTTGCGACGCTTGTAATGTTTGTATTTGAAACAAAGTCGTAGATGATCAAGACTATTGCTCAGTGGGCTAGTTTTAAATCGCATGTGTTTTGGATGATTTAATTTGCGGGACCTGGTACGGTTTTTGACGTGATTTGCGGCGCGATCCTAAAAATGTAAAAGAAAATAATATTGTTTTTGTTAAATGATGCAATGGATAAATAAAAGGAAAATAAAGGAAAATAGAAGCTTATTGTTTGATTCTAATCACATGTGTATTATTAATTAATTATAAATAAAACATAGTAAAAAAGCGAATTATTCAATATCGGCACAAATGTATTGGCAAATATTCATTGGTTATAACAATTTCGGGGCAGGTTAAATCAGTCAGGGCAAATGTATTTTTGAAATCTACTTGCCCTGGGCTATTTTAATTTTCTTGGAGCACTGTTGTGGCGATACTCCCCTGAAACTACTTGACATATTTTCCATGAAACTTCACATGAATGTTGCTCTTGATGTCTAGTAATACATGTCAGCCGGGAATTCAAGATGGCCGTCACGGCTAAAAATACATTTTACAAATACAATTTCATGCCGGCCACTTCCTAAAAACCATAAGACTAGTGTTATTGATTTGGAACTTTAAACCAAAACGACCGGCATGACCGGCATGTCATGTCATTGGTCCTAACCAAAATTCGTTTTGATTCGATGTCCAACATGACAGCCAGCGCCCATCATTGTTTATATACAGTTATATAGTAACAACTTGTGGCGACTACTCCTCTGAAACAACTTCATGGATTTCCGTGAAATTTTACAAGAATGTTGCTCTTGCTGTCTCGTTGGTCGTAGCAAAAACACAGGACGGACAGAAATTCAAGATGGCTGCCACAGCTACACATAGATTTTACATAATACAAGTGTGTGGCGACTACTTCTCAAAAACATAAGTAATATTGCTTTGGAACCTTTACTGAAATGACTGGCATGACATGTAGTTGGTCCTACACAAAATTCATTTCGATTCGATGTCAAACATGGCCAACAGCGGCCATCTTTGTTTACATAGAGTTATACAGGAAAAACTCGTGGCGATTACTCTGAAAATACTTGATGGATTTTTATGACACTTTGCAGGGGTGCTGCACTTGAGGTCTAGTTGGTCCTAAGTTAATAATCAAGTCGGTCGGAAATTCAAAATGGCCGCCACAGCTAAAAATACATTTTTAAAAATACAAGTTCATGGCGACTACTAAAAAAAAGAAAATATTGTAATCAACTATCGCAAACAACAACTTGCTACTTCCTACAACCCTTACACATGAGGATTCAGCGGCCTCATTCTCAGTAGATAAGGATTGATTGATTGATTGATTGAATTGGATTTTTTAGTAGCACCAACAGCCAAGGTCATATGGCGACTTTCCAGCTTCCATTGGTGGAGGAAGACCCAGGTGCCCCTACGGGCAATTTTCGTGCACGGGCGGGCACCTGGGTAGAACCACCGACGTTCCGCAAGCCAGCTGGATAACTTCCTCACATAAAGATTCCTAGGCCCCTGAGGGATCGAACCTACAGCGGTGAGGGGGCAAGTGATTTTAAGTCAGAGACGATAACCACTCGGCCACGGACGCCCCCAGTAGATAAGGACGCCTCGGCTCTATACCATTTAACAAGAATCACTTCGCCAGTAACAATGATAAAAAATCATACAATCTTTAATCTTAAATATAGGATCAGCTCAAAACCATTTGCTTACTAATGTTTTCGCCATTCAGTACGCAGTACTTTGATTTTTATTCTACTTAACTATCAGTGGATAAACCAGTTGTATAATGTTTTTGTTATGTTTTAATATAGCAATTGTTTTGGAGCAAATTGAATTGTGTATAATGTCAAGATATTTGATTGCGGCGTCCGTGGCCGAGTGGTTAGAGTGTCTGACTTGAAATCACTGGCCCCTCACCACTGTGGGTTCGATCCGTCAAGGGCCTAGGAATCTTTATGTGAGGAAACTATCCAACTGGCTTGCGAAACGTCGGTGGTTCTACTCAGGTGCCCATCCGTGCACGAAAAATTCCCGGCTTGGCACCTGGGGACTTCCCCTACCAATGGAAGCTGGGAAGTCGCCATATGACCTTAGCTGTTGGTGCCGCTATAAACTCCAATTCAATTCAATATATTTGATAATGCTAATAACAATGTACAGCCAGATATTTTCCTCGTTGCAGAAACTCACTTGGAATAATCTTGGATCTCAAGGTGCAGAAACCATCTGCAAGTCACTATTAAAGAATAATAACGTAAAGATACTGGACTTGACAGGTAAACTAGAATGTAAGATCAGTCGAGTAAAGATACTGGACTTGACAGGTAAACTAGTATGTAAGATCAGTCGAGTAAAGATACTGGACTTGACAGGTAAACTAGTATGTAAGATCAGTCGAGTAAAGATACTGGACTTGACAGGTAAACTAGAATGTAAGATCAGTCGAGTAAAGATACTGGACTTGACAGGTAAACTAGTATGTAAGATCAGTCGAGTAAAGATACTGGACTTGACAGGTAAACTAGTATGTAAGATCAGTCGAGTAAAGATACTGGACTTGACAGGTAAACTAGTATGTAAGATCAGTCGAGTAAAGATACTGGACTTGACAGGTAAACTAGTATGTAAGATCAGTCGAATGTTTAGTTGAATATTGGATTGGGCTTTACGGAGCAACAACACAAAAAGGTTTCATGGCGCAAACAGAAATTAACATTTCCGGCTGACCTTCCATTTACTTCAACCCTTAACCCGCTACGTGTATATAATGGACTGTTCTTTCTTTGAATTAAGACCATTTCATTTATGTGACAAAGGCGCGTTTTGTGGAAAGCAAATGATCAGCAGACGGACATTGTAAACCCTGATCAGCTTGCGGCCAATCTTGAATTGGGTTTTTTATGGCTCAACAACACAAACAGGTTTTATTGCGGCAACAGGAATGTACATGACAAGCCCACCCTCCATTTATATTGTGATAAAACATATTCAGAAGGGTCTAGAACTTTCTCACCTGCAGACCTGCACAGCTGAAAATTCTGTTGTAAATACTACATATTTTGCTGGAGCCATGATTATTGTTGTCACATCAGCACCTGAAACAATACAGACCTTTACTGAATATGACACACATTACAAAATGAACATACATTCGGGAGGATTTTACCCCTCTGCCTAGATAAGCAGTGGACCATACTCTTGTCCTGTGTACCGGGAACCACACGGGGGTTGAATATTTAAAACAATTTTGTTACTTGAATGTATATAATCACATATACGTTATACGTTGGAAAGAACAACATACAAATTCGTAATAATGTAATTTCATGTCAGAAACTATTAATAAATTATTTTAATTGATATATACTTAACGCCTTTAAAAGTGCACGTTTTCTAATTTTATGTTTATTTCAAAGATCGATTGTAGTGTTGTGTACATGTTAGAAATTATCCACATTCCCTATAAATCTGGTGACCGATCAATTTCATGTATTGAAAGAAGTCAAATCGGAATTATGCAATCGATCTTGGAGACATTTTAATTAAAAGTAAACACAAAATAAAAACAAAACTGCACTTTTAATGGCCTTAAGTATACATTAAATAATATAGCCGATACAATTAGCCTTGTGCTATTCTATTTATACCTTAAAACTCACTTATATATTTAAATATTGTTTGATTATATGTTCAAAATATTATACAAATACATATATTCTCTTCCAGGAAACAGATTTAGGGAATCAGATGCCGTATTCTTCAAGGAATTGTTGGAGGTGATATATGTTTATTTTCGGTAGAAGTGGAAAAAATGGTATATTTGTATTTGTTTCTCTATTTAATTTAAGTGCCTTTCATAAACAGAAAAACTTTTTAACCGTAAAGCCTTCTTGATCAAATTGATTATATGCTTGGATTAATACCATTTTTCTGTAAAATAAACCTCAGAGTTTTAATCAACTTCAGGAGAATAGCGGCATCCAGGAATTGTTTCTTGGACACAATTATTTCCGGGAAGATGGCGGGATAAACATCGCCCAAGGTTTAGGTATGGTTGGTTTGACATAAGCTTCTGGAGGAAGGTGAAATAAACAACGCCCTACGTTCAGCCTTGGTTGGTTCTGTTAGATTCTGTGGTATAAGGCGGGATAAAACATCGTCCGGGGTTTTGGGTTGGATGGTTCTGTATTGAGATTCTTCGGGAAGGCGGGATAAACATCGTGCAAGGTTTAGGTTTGGTTGGTTCTATATTAAGATTCTTGGGGAATGCGGGATAAACATCGTGCAAGGTTTAGGTTTGGTTGGTTCTATATTGAGATTCTTGGGGAATGCGGGATAAACATCGTGCAAGGTTTAGGTTTGGTTGGTTCTATATTGAGATTCTTGGGGAATGCGGGATAAACATCGTGCAAGGTTTAGGTTTGGTTGGTTCTATATTGAGATTCTTGGGGAAGGCGGTATAAACATCGCCAAAGGTTTAGGTATGATAGCTTATGGAGGAAGGCGGGCTTAAAATCGCACAAGGTTTATTTATGGTTGGTTTGATATGAATCCTCTGAAGGAAGGCGGATTGAACATCGTCCAAGGATTAGGTATGGTTGGTGGTAATTAGCTTCTGGAGAAAGACAGGACAAACAACGCCCAACGTTAGGTATGGTTGGTATGGCATTTAGATTCCGGAGGAAGGTGGGATGAATATCGTCCAAGGTACAGGTATGATCGGTTAGGCATTTAGCTTCTGGGTGATTGGCGTTGTTCAGAATGTAATGATTGTGAAATGAATAGTGCTCGTGAATACGTAGCTTGTGTGTTTCTCCAGAGAACTCAAATGCCAAATTGTCGGAGCCAATCAGATATATTCCTTAGTAGTTTCGTATAACATTTGTTTAAATATCTTAACATTGTATGGTTTAAAAAAATGTTGCCTTATATAGGGCTCAAACTTTCTTCCGTTCAGTAGACAAAGAGCAGACGACGCTCTAACCGAATGCGCAAAAGGCAGTTGGTTTATTGCGGTATTAAATAGTATATAACAAATGCCACGATCTGAATATTTGATTGGTTCAGATAATTTGGCATGTGAGCGATCTCTCTCTCTCTATTCGAATTAATTTAACTTGAGCTAAAATGCTGTTCCTGTAAGATACAATTATTCTCCACTAATGTATCATTGGCAAGGTCTATATTTGATACATGTTTTGAACACGTTTGTTTATCGTCGATATCATAAAGGGTTTGCTAACGTTATTAAGATTATAATTATAAATATTATTATAGATTTTAAACTGAAATATACCTAAATATTGATGACATATCATTCCAGCACAAAATGATTTCATCAAAGTACTAGACCTCAGTTGGAACCACCTGCGACTCAATGGGGCAATGGCTATTGGTAAAGCATTAACGGTAGGTAGCATAGTTAAACACTTAATAGGTCAACTCATTAAGGTTATACTAGCCGTAGTGTTTATCACTGGCTTTTTCATAGTACAGCATGAATGTTAACAACATTTATCATGCAGATGTGCACTTTTCTGCCAAATAAAGGGGTGACCTATTAAATTTTGCTTTATTTGGCAAGTTGACAAATAGAGCAAATCAATGCGGAATCCCTCGGCGTTTATTGTACTTAACGTTATCTGACGTCATGCACGTAACGTAACGTTGCCTGACGTCATAAAACAAACAAAAAACAACAACATGGCGGCGTCCTCGATAAGCGTAACATTCGGAGAAATAGGTTATAATAGTAATTCATACAGAAAATGTGGTTAATCTACATGATAAAGAGAATATTATGTCAGTGCCTTTTACTATCAAGTTTATTAGGCTCGGCACGAAAACGAAGAAGGCTCGGCTCTGAAGAATGGCTCGACAGAGCCTCACCATTCTTCGTTTTCTAAGCCTCGCCTAATAAACTTGATAGTAAAAGGCACTGACATAATATTCTCTATTTAAAATACTCAGACCTCATCAGATTACTGGGATATATACTTTATGATGAAACTAAACATGTTAAACAACAACAAATAATTGAAGTGTTTGTGATGTACTTTTTGAATCACCTTTGCGTTGTAATACTTGTTGGAGTGACTGTGAATGCTACTCTTCCTGTTGGATTTTTTATAAGCTTTTCTAAGAAAGTCTTCTTCGGCTGTATACTAACACTGAAAGAACATAGATCTACAAATGTATCCTTTCTACTTTTACTTTTGAAATGTATATCTAAAATTGTCAAAACCCTGATGAGGTGCATTGCATTTCAAAATATTAGTATCATGGCCCGATTACAGTAACAGCCAAAATATAACGTGACATTGCACTAAAAAGTAGCTTAAAAAACTTTAAAAGAGAACTACTTTCGATTGCACCAGACGATCCCATCCGGTTGATTTAGCGTCAATAAACCTTACTCGCTTCTAATTCATTTTAAACAATTGTATTCCAGTTTACTTCTTTACTTTCGTTCTGTGGCGTTCACGGTTTAAAAAAGGTGTCGTCATGTAACGTTTCGTTGCGTCATCGTGGCTAGGAATGAAACGGAGATAAGAAACTCAGGCGCGTTGCCAACTGGAAGCTCGGAAGCCGAAACCGTTCCAGATTTCTTTTCCTGATATAGTGTTTGGAAGCCCGAGCGTACCCCGGACCCCTTTCGCCGCTCAAATCAAATGTTGGGGTTACACTTTAGTCTGCGCCTGCGCAACTGAGACTATTTTGTTTTGACGTGTTATTGAGAAATAACAGGACACTTTAAGAATGATTAACCAGTCAGAATGCAGTAAATATGTGTATTATTTGCAGTTTGTAATCATTCAAATTTAACCACCTGACAGAAGGATATACCCGCTTCTTTGACATTGGGGTTATTGTAAAATTAGCAAACACATTATACATTTTAATACAATATATTCCGCAATGATGTATTAAGTCTCCTGCTTGTTATATAACTGTACACTACTCAACTTTTATAATCGGTCACCCATTTTTTTTGAAAATAACACGAATACTAAAAACTGGAAATCACCGAAACACATACCAATATGTTATTAAGTTTAACAACAAGGTTTATTTCCAATCAAGGCAGATTAAGTTTTATAAATCGCTAGCGATATTTGTTAAACGACGCCAGTTAAAATTTGAAATGAAAATATCAATTATTAAAAAACATATAATTCTTTGAAAATTGTCCGATTATAAAAGTTGAGTAGTGTATGTATTTGATTCTTACGGGCCTAGTGACGGATATACTAAAGTTCTCTCGGTAGGTCTACTTGTAAAAAACTTATCGTATGTCCAGTAAGTGAAATTATAAATCAGTTTTGGTAAGTGAAATGGTAAATCACTTGCGGTATGTTAAATGGTAACACACATGTGGTAAGTGAAATTGTAAATGTTAAATCACTTGCGGTAAGTTAAATGGTAACACATTTTTGGTAAGTGAAACTGTAAATCACTTTTGGTAAGTGAAATGGTAAATCACTTGCGGTAAATTAAATGGTAACAAACGTGAGGTAAGTGAAATTGTAAATCACTTGTGGTATTTTAAATGGTAACACACGTGTGGTAAGTTACCTTTTAAATTATTTGTGGTAAGTGAAATGGTAAATCCCTTGTGGTTAGTTAAATGGTAACGCACGTGTGGTAAGTGAAATGGTAAATCACGTGTGGTAAGCTAAATGGTAACAGACGTGTGGTAAGTGAAATGGTAAAACCCTTTAGATAAGTGAAATGGTAAATCACTTGTGGTAAGTGAAACGGTAAATCCCTTGTGGTAAGTCAATGATAACACACGTGTGGTAAGTGAAATGGTAAATCGCTAGTGGTAAGTTAAATGGTACACACGCGTGGTAAGTGAAATGGTACACACGCATGGTAAGTGAAATGATAATCCCTTGTGGTAAGTGAAATAGTAACACACGTGTGGTAAGTGAAATGGTAAATCACTTGTGGTAAGTGAAATGGTAAATCACTTGTGGTAAGTTAAATGGTAACACACGTGTGGTAAGTGAAATGGTAAATCCTTTATGGTAAGTTAACAGGTAAATTAATTGTGGTAAGTGAAATGGTAACACACGTGTGGTAAGTGAAATGGTAAATCACTTGTGGTAAGTAAACTGGTAAATCACTTGTGGTAAGTGAAATGATAAATCCGTTGTGGTAAGTTAACTGGTAATCACTTGTGGTAAGTGAAATGGTAAATCCCTTGTGGTAAGTTAACTGGTAAATAACTTGTGGTAAGTGAACTGATATCACACTTGTGGTAATTTAAATGATAAATAAGTTAAGTAGGAATACACTTTTGTTAAATTGTAACACACTTGTGGTAAGTTGAATGGAAGCACGATTGCGATATGTCAGATGAGCCATCTACATTAGAGCATTAATTATGGTAAGTCACTTGATGAAATACTTACTCTAGGTTAAATGGTAAAGATAGATAATAATCAACAGTCAGTCAATCCGGCATAACACATAGAATACAGTTCGACTCAGCACGCTCACGCCACTGTTTCTCTTCAAGTTTATCTCAAGTTTTATGTTTAGGATCACTCTTCATCCGTAGTCCGTCCGTCGTCCGTCGTCGGCGTCGTCGTTAACTTTTCTTCAAACGACTTATCCTCAGAAACCGCTTGACCAATTTTGACCAAACTGCACATGGATGGTCCTTAGATGAATGCTGTTTAGATTTGTTAAAAAAGAGGTCAGTTCAACATCCAAGACGGCTGCCATTACCATATATAATCGAAAGTTAAAAAATCTTCCTCTCAATAACCGCGGAACAGATGTCAACAGTTTTTCATTTAAAATGGTCGCCAACGCCTAGACTATACATTTTTTTCAGATGAAGTCCTCGGTGTCAAAAATGGTAGTGCACCGGGAGTCGAAAGTTTGTCTATTGATATTTTGCATGTTTTTCATATTTTTCTCTCGTGTATGACATGTAGCATCAGCTTATGGTCCTCTACTAAGTTTGTTCAAATGGTATCCCTAGGGCCTAATTTGGCCCCGCCCCGGGGGTCACCGTTTTACATGGACTTATATAGGAAAATATTAAAAAATCTTATTCTGTGCAACTACAAGAGGTTTAATATTTTGCATTTATTAAAAGATTACGGTCCTTTACCAAGTTTGTTCAAATGCTGACCCTGGGGTCACATTTGGCACCGCCCCGGTGGTCACAGTTTTACACAGGCTTGCAAAGGAAAAACATAAAAAAATCGTCTTCTCTGGAACTGCAAGACCCAGGGGTTAATGTTTTGAATTTTCTATAAGCTCATGGTCCTCTACCAAGTTTGTTCAAATGGTGACCCTGGGGTCCAATTTGGCCCCGCCCCAGGGTCACAATTTAACATAGACTTATATAGGAAAAACATAAAAAAAGTATTCTTGTCTGGAACTACAAGAGCCAGAGGTTTAATATTCTGCATTTACTATAAGATTATAGTCCTTTACCAAGTTTGTTAAAATGGTGACCCAGGGGTCACATTTGGTCCCGCCCCAGGGATCACATGTTGTACTTAGACTTGTACAGGGAAAAGCTTAAAAAATCATTTCCAAACCCACAAGGCACACAGCTCTCATATATTACCTGTAGCCCTGAGGTCACATTTGGCCCTGTCCCAGGTGTTACACTCTAGCACCTTCAATTTGTATTTGATCTTTACCAGGCCTTGTCAGTGTCTATATCAATGTTGTTAACACAACAGAGGCCACATTTCTTGAACAATCTTAACCAAACTTGCACAGATTGTATATAAACATAATATTTCGAAGAAGTTCGATAATGGGCCAGTACTCAGGTGATCGATTTAGGGCCATCTTGGCCCTCTTGCTTTAAATGGTTTTGGACATTTAACTGTTTTTCCTTGGAAAATATTCTATTATTACATACATATAAAACGCAGTACGAATTCATAGTCAATACTATAATGTTTCAGACAAATACTCAATTAGAGGTGCTGGACGTTTCTTGGAATGGGTTTTACCTGCCCGGTATCGTGCACATAGCACGAGCACTATCGACCAACCAGGCGTTGCTGGACATCGACATCTCATGTAACAGGCTATCAGAGTACTGCGTCATGCAATTTCTGGACGGTATAAAGGCAAACAGCACTCTAAAGAAACTTCGTGTAAGTAAAACTCATTTTCTGTCTCGTTTGAAAACAAAATGTGTAAAGTCGTAGCGTTTTACGGATTTAAACCAGATTCTGTGTGGTTTACATATAAATAATATAATCACAAAATGCATCTTATTTTGTACGATTTCTCAAACAGTGACTCTATATATTAGTACTATTTTCTTACATTGATGACTTCTGGTCTGTAATTGATGACTTCTGGTCAGTAATTGATGACTTCTGGTCTGTAATTGATGACTTCTGGTCTGTAATTGATGACTTCTGGTCTGTAATTGATGACTTCTGGTCTGTAATTGATGACTTCTGGTCTGTAATTGATGACTTCTGGTCTGTAATTGACAGGCATTTGTTGATGAGAATAGTATGGTCTATAATAGGAATATTCGAGATGTACATACTGCTTTTATATTAATTAAACACTTAGGTACCGATATATGGCGGTGACGGAGCTGTTATTATAAAACATTTTACGCAAGACGTGGTAAATTAAGAAACGGGATCTGACGCAGGGACACATGGCAATCTTGAGTTTTATTCAAACATTAAAATGTGCTCCTCAATTTACTTATCCTGCTTCATTTTGACTTTAAAACTGCTCGCATATAATTAAATAAAAAATTGAGATTTCAACTTTCTTCGCTATTTTACCAAATTTTTATATATATTACTGGTGCAATATTATAAAAAGTTAATAATATGCAAAAATAATTTGTTTTGAACTATTCTAACAATTAATATTAATGATTGAAAAAATGCAAGTTAGGAGGAAAACTAACGGGACGCCGTGAGTTTTTAAAAAATCAAGATTGCAGTGTGTCCCTTTAATTAACCAACGTACATGAATAATTTGTAATATTTACTATAATATTAGAATCAAATACATTCCTAAATATTATACAGATAGACCAAGCTTAAATTTGTTTTGGTTTAAATATGTATGAAGCAAAGAAAAACGTAATTATTAATTTGTTGCATATGTAATGATAAAATCTGTCACGTGTATGCATATTAAATTATCATATATTTGTAATTATGAAGAATTGTTTTAGTTTAAGTCAATAAAATTATCTATCTGTAAATGATCTTTAGCGTGTGGAATATGTCATTAACCATGCAATATACAGGGTGACGAAACCACTTGGCTTTTTGATCGGTTTCACGGCAAAAAAAAAGTAATCAAAGTGCTCGAATCAGGTAGGGTTTTTCTTCACAACTTCCTTGATATTTAACGAATTTCATCACATAATATACTCTTACAATGTCAGGTCTTTCCTCAGTGATTTGGTTCGTTCAGTAAATATTCAGATTAGCCCTCCTGACGGTGTACATTTTGGGAGAGCTAATCATAGTCTCAAAACGTACTGAATTTGGAGG